>JAQZBX010050026.1:0-19772 GCA_029593785.1 Cabassous unicinctus | reverse complement strand
TGTGAAAATTATTAAAGATAATAAAACCTTAATATTTTAATGCAATAGCACATTTTATGAAATATATGGTATTTCCCAAAATCAAATTACAAAAAATGAGAAAAAAGAAATTGTTTTATACTTTTCAAAATATCCTTAACCCTGATTTCCTGTATAATAGGTGAGTTCTCATATTGCTTCTTCATTCATTCTGCTGAATTACTTTTTTTTACTTGAAGAATATGAACAAAATATAGCCTCACACATAAATGTAATAAGAAAAGGGAAGAAGTATTTCATTAGCACTTTTAGATAGACATTATTATCCTTCTTTTATAGTATTATTCTACACCAAAACTCAACTACTGATGATTTCTTGAAGAATAGCTGTAATTTGTAACTTGAAGCCATATTAATGAACTTTTCTTTTTTATTAGATGCAAATCCATTGATCTAGTTAGCAGTTTGAATGAATCTTTAACATGCATATTCTCGTAACATGTACTATAAAATTTGGAATATATTGTTTCAGAAATGATGAAAATCTTACAGATATGACATATTTCATTATGATACCAAAAGAAATCCTATGTATCAATATCAAATATCACCACAATACCATGAGAAATGTCTTTAAATATCCAGAAGCTGTCATGCTCACTCTGAAAAAGCAAGTTTCAATATTTTAATTTTCCCTTGCAACACAAATTTTTAAAATAGAAACATTCATTGTTTTCATTATCTTTGTGTTTGAGAGATTGCCAAACACCAAACTCTAACTAGTTTTTAACTGTTTGTTGGTAATAACCCTGTTTAATAACTGTTACTGGTAATTTGTTTTAAATTTCATTTATTTTTAATACACCTTGATAGGAGTTAGGCAGTTTTTTTATATTTTCAAAGTAAACCTTTTCTTATATTACTTTTTATTTTTCCTTTATTTTCTCTAAGATTGATTTTTTATTCTTTTATTATTTAATTCCCTTTATAGAGTATCAATTTGATTTTTCTGTATTTTTGTTTTTGAGTTGCAAATATAGATCATTTTTCTTAACGCTTTCTCCTTTACTAGTATAAGCACAACAATGTTACATTTCTCACTATGCCTTATTTCTATTCCAAAACTATCATTATATCATTAGCTATCATTAATTCACAATATTTAAAACACTTTTTCCTTATGATTTTCTTGACTCACAGTGTTTAAATATGTTATTTAATCTCCAAAATTTTGGTTGTTGTTGATATCTAATTTAATTCTACTGTGGTCAGGGAACATAATGTGTATAAGTCTTTTTAAATTCTTTGAGACTTGTATAATGATTTATTATGCCATCCATCTTGGTATATTTTCAAGGGAAATGGTAATTAAAGCACAATGAGTTACAACTATGAACATCCAGAATTTCTCAAATTAGCAATTCTTGCAACATCAAAGGATGGTGATGATAATTGCTCAACCTAATCTTTCATGCATTTGGTGATAATGTGATATAACTATTTGCAAATGTTGAGCAATTTCTTATAAATGAAATATCATCTATTCTATAAAACAGCATGTTCACATTTCTTGATTTCCCAATCAGAATGAAAATTTACCACAAAGGAAATTTGAACAATAGCATTCCTGTCAACCAGCCACCACTGCTGCTTAGCTCCAGGTGCATTCAAGATCATCTACCCACTTTGTCACAATGGGGAGCATAAATTCCAAAGTAGGGCCCAATGGTAAGGTACCAAACTCCTGAGCTATCTGCTCTGACTATAATGTCTGGATGTCTCCAGAGCCCTCTGGAACCCCACTATTTGGGGTAGTGTCTGCTTTGGTTGTCAATGAAATCCTGCTGATATGTGCATAAGTGTAACCTCTGGAATGACCTCCTGAAACACTTTGAAATCTCTTATCCATATAAACTCATTATCTTTCCCCTTTCCCCTTTATGGTCAAGGTCTTTCTCCAGTTGCATTGCTAATTGGTCCTTGGACATAATCCCTTGTTACCAGGGAGTCTTATCCCTGGGAATCATGTCCAATGCTGGGAGGAAGTTATTGCATTTATATGCTGAGGTTAGCTTAAAGAGAAGCTGCATTTGAGCAACAAGGAGGTTCTCAGGAGGTAATTCTTAGGCACCCTATAATACTAGGCTAAGTTTCAATTTCAAGAGTAATGGTTCATAAGCACAGCCATGAATATCAAGAGCTTGTCAATGGACCATTCTCATTCACTTATCATTGCCCTTGTACTTAGGGAATTCTTGCTGCTCCATTAGAGAATGTGGCAGAGCTCCCCAGGAGGGAATTTGATATTCTTTCAGTTATTGTGTGAATCTCCACCCACCATTACAATGTCCTCTGAACATTTGAACACATTTATATGCCTTATATGTGTGCCCAGGTGAACTTTCTCCCATGGAAACCCCATCACTGACACCCCACACCAATGATCCTCCCTTGTCACAATTGTAACCCTTCTGTGATCCAAAACTTATTAAAAAATGAAGACAATGTGGTCTCTGTATTCATGACTCTACTGTCCCTTCTATCTGAACCTATAATTAGTACTAGAGTTGGTAAGTGTACATCCATGAAACTTAAATTTTTGGGCTGCCCATGTGTCAGCTGGGCCCAGAATCTCAACTGATTTGCAATACCTACTCTCCATTTCATTGGACTCACTCAAGACAACTAACAAGTAGGAGATGATGGACAACCACCATACCAAGAAAATGAGAAAGTCTACAACTTTAAGTAAGAAAGTCCCATCCATCAGCCAAGTGGGATCAAAGACCTCTCTCAATTAGAGGGGGAGTGGGCATAACCATCCCAGGATCCTCAGGACAGGGGAATGAACTATGGATTAAAGTAGACTGACTGGTAATCTAGTATAGACATTTCATGATTCTACCAATAGAAGAAATTATATCATTGATGTGAAAGCTATGGCCACTGGAGGTTCTGAGAGCAGGGAGAGTGAAAAACAGGTATAATACAGGGGCATTTTCAAGACTTGGGTATTGTCCTGAATGATATTGCAATGACAGATACAGGTCATTATATATCTTGCTATGACTTACAGAATTGTGTGGGAAAGAATATAAATTACAATGTAAAGTATAATCCATGCTTAGTAGCAATGCTCCAAAATGTGTTCATAATTGCAATGAATGTACCACACTAATGGGGGATGTTGTTAAAGTGAGAAAATGTGGAAGGTGTGGGGATCTGGGCATATGGAAATTCCCTATATATATTCTTTTAATTACCATCTATATAATCTATGTATCTTTTAAATATATATCTATATATTAATAAAAGAAAAAAGATCATCTACCCAGACCTCATCATCTATGACGAGCTCTTCTTTGACGCTTACAAAATCTGAGAGAATTCGGACTGGCTGTGACTAATGGGGAAGGGGAAGATGGTCAGTCAGACAAAAAGTACATTAATGATGCTCTTATCGGTGGATATGCCTCTGCCAAAGACCCCGGGGGTGAAGGTATGAAAGCACATTCATCACTGGTATTGATATTGTCATGAACCATCACTTGCAGGAAACCAGCTTTGCAAAAGAAACCTACAAGAAGTACATCAAAGATAACATGAAATCAATCAAAGTCAAACTTGAAGAACAGAGACCAGAAACAGTAAAACCTTTTATCACTGGGGCTGCAAAACAAATCAAGCACATCCTTGCTAATTTCAACAACTATCAGTTCTTTATTGGTGAAACTATGAATCAAGACAGTATGGTTGCTCCTCTGAACTCCCGTAAGGATGGTGTAACCCCATATATGAATTTCTTCAAGCATGGTTTAGAAATGGAGATATGTTAACAAATTTGGCAATTGCTCTGGAGCTATCACCCATCATCATAACTGGCTGCTGCTTTTCATCCACACAACACCAGGACTTAGATAGATGGACTGATGCCATCTCAAATTCATCATTGATTTTGATCTTGATTTATATGGAGCAGAGAAAAAACATAGCATGTAGGTTGCCTAAAAATAAAAATGCATTTAAACTCATTTGACAGGATGCCCCTGAGTTTAATATATTTAAACTAATTCCATCCTGCATTGTTCCTGGAGAAGCTAGAGCCTGTTTGTAGATAACTGCTATATAGCATAAGACTATCTTCAGATAACTATGTCTACAGCTAATCTACTTCTGGGACAGGAATATAAAAACAAGAACCATGAATCAATTCTGATTTGAAGGGAGAGACCACATTCATATCAGTGCCAACATTTGAAGTGGATCGTTATACATTTCATCATCTGCAAATGGAAGTGAATAACTCTGGAAGAGTTTACCAAAAGAATAAAAAGAGACTATATAATAAAGTTGGAAGCTAAATATTGTCTGAGCTTTTTTATCATTAATCAAGTAGAACCAAGTTCTAGAGAAATCTAAAAGTCTCTTGAATGAATGTGGCAAATTTCCTGGCATTAGGATAGTAACTAGAACAGGAGTCAGGCAAACTGGTCTGTCCCACCACCTGTTTTTGTACAACTCATGAACTAAGATGGTTTTATACTTTAAATGATTGAAAATATCAAAACATCTTGTGATGTGAAAATTATATGAAATTTAAATTTGTGTTCAGTTTTATTGGAACATGACTTTTAATTTAAAAACTAAGTAAAATTGTACAAGTCTGTCTGAAGCATCTTTATTCATAATAAGTAAAATGCAGATATTGCACAAATGTCCATCAAAGCAATTTGATATTCAAACAGTGAAATAGTTATAAAATATAATAGTATGCAAATTTTTAAAGGAAGACTACTGATACACTCAACAACTTGGATGGGTCTCAGAAACATTAAGTTTGAACAAAAATAATAAACACACAAAAGAATGCCCATTCCATGATGAAATTTATAAAGGTTCAGAGCACTAAATTTGAATCTATGGTAAAATAAGTGAATGAATGACTATTATTTGTCTCTCAGAATGAGGGAAGGAGAAAGTATTTACTAGGAAAGGGCCTAGGGAACTCTCTGGAATGAATGTAATATGCTACTCCTTTAGGAATTTGTGTTATATGGGATTTACATTTTTTTTCAAATTTCACTAAATAGTTGGAAAAAAAGTTTCATGATTTATTTTTAAATATTGTCAAAATGCAATAAAAAATCAACTAATTAAATTCAGTTAATTTTATGTACCCTGAAGTGCATAGAGGTGAAAAATTCTATTTGCAAGTTTGAAATGCAAAGAAATAAAAAAGATAAAACAAAGATGGTTGGATTCATGGTCAGAAAGTGGATAAATTAGTTAATGTATAATAAAATAAATATTGCAAATATTCATTGTTTAAAATAAGCTAATGCAATAGGTAGATATGTGTTCACTGTATAATCCTTTCATCTTTATTATATGTTGATTTTCAACATGAAATGAGATGTACAAGTCAAAATAAATTAGCACTTTTAAAGAAATATGACCAGTTCACTGCATCTTAATAAGAAAATTTTTAGTAATTTTCTGATTGATAAACCGCATATTTCATATGAAGCCACTTTAAAGTGTCAAAAATAAGAATTCTACATAACAAAGCATGAAGAATGAAGACAAAATCCTCTACAAAATATGTTAATGTTTTAAAATATTTTCATTATTGTTACCTTAAAGCCAAAAGAATAATAAAGATTTCAAAATGAAATACTTTAAAATTTTATAAAAGATTCTTAAAGAGAAATACATATTAAGTTAAAATGGAATGCACTATAGAATGTCATTATAAAAAAATGACATTCAGTTGTATTCCTTTGAAAAACGTAATTATTTGCCAAATTTTTCATTTGTGTGTGTTCAAAAATGTGGGACAGTGCAATTAGAAAATACGTATATGAAACAAGTATGCTCAAAAAATGAGAAAATAATGCTATTTTTTGATGATTGATGTGAAATAAACTAGTCTAAAAGTTGAGCATTAAAACAGAGAGATACTCATCATTTCATGGTAGTTTCTCACCCAAAGATATTCATGCATTAATTGCTTAGTAAAATCTATGGCAATATTTTTGAAGTGGAGAAAAATATGTATTTAGTCTATAAAACACAAAATAAAATGATATAAAATTGAATATTTACTTTAAGATATGTTATAACTTCCACATATCAAATATAAAATAATTTTATATATTATTTTATATATTTTTCTAATTTTGTAAAAATATAAAAACCATTATGAAAAATTATTTATGGGTTTCAGATTTTTGCATATTTGTAAATTTTCCATAATTTTATTTGAGATAATAGTGATTTTAATATAACTAATGCATGTAATTTGAACATTAATAATTTTGTGCTAGGGTTAAAATGCAATAATATGCAAAGCTACTGACCAAAACATTATCCATGTGATATATATTTATTACATCTATATTTCTAATGCTTATCTATCTATTAGCTATCCGTCTATTTACCCAGGTATCATTTATCACAACAAGAAGTGTATGTGCATGAAAGGTTACAAAACTTTACTATTTAATTTTTTTTTTAGCCCATTTGAAATGCTATACTAATGATTAAGTGTGATGATCCTATTTGGAAAGATTGAAACTGGAAATGCTTTGGTAATGGATGGTGGTGGTTGTAGCACAGTATTATGAATATAATAATCAGTACTGAAATATATATCTGAATGTTGTTAAAAGAGGAAATAGGTTCTACATAAGGTAATAGAAACACTTTTTTTTAAATCTATTAAACTGCACTACACAAACAATGAACCCTAAATTATACCACGGACTATAGTTAATAGTGTTCTGTAGGGATCCTGTATTTTATGCATGACTGTTTTGTAAAATCACATGTTCTCTAATAAAACAGAATGATGATGAACAAAGCAGCTGAAAATATGATTAAGATGTGGGATTACAAAAGCAAATATGGGTGAGATACTGAAAAGCTAAGCAGAAGACACAGACGGAAATGATTTTAAACATGTAAATTGAATGAATGGAAAAATCCATTAGAAAACAAATCCTCATACCTGTATGTAGGTGTCAGACATTTGTTCCTAGGGCAAAGAAAACCAGATATTACACAAAAGAAAAAGTTTAAAAGGAGAACACTAAAGTTTTTATTTATAAGTCTGTCTCACTTGGCACTTTTAGGACATTCAAATGCTCTCTCCACCCTAACCCTCAAGTCAACTCTTCTAGTTTACTGGTATATGTAACATCGTTCCATATATGAATTCCTTCTAAGCACCACTAGTAAGAGGAGATCCATAATCACAACATAAGAAAAGATGGTTGAGGATCACACACAAGATCAAATACATCTACACATCTGAACATTACAAAGGAAAGTAATTTTCATGGACATAAAGAAGCTATTAAAATACCTTAATTCAATAAATTCAGAGAAAATTATTATGCAGAAAATTTACAGAATTAAAGAAAAGAAAAAGGAAATTTGGGAAATAGAAGAAAACAGGTGACAAAGGACTAAATTAGTAGGGCTCATATCTGGAAAGGATAGTAAAAAAAACAAAGAGAAGAAAGATTGTTAAAAATAAATCTTTTCTTTATATTGATAATAAGGACATGTATGTTCTTCCATTAGAAATGAGATACCAGAATTCAAAGAAAAGAAAAAAAAACATTATATTAATCCATGATAAAATAGGCATAAAGATAAATGTTAAACAGCAGGTTTTAACAAGGAATCTATATATCATATTTGAGCAACAAAAAAGTCAGAAATATCATATATTCAGCTCCTTAATGCCCACCTACAATCTCCCAGAATACAACCTGAATGAAATGACTATGAGAGATCTTCTTCCAAAGATCCCTGAATGGAATAATAAACATAAAGGACATACATAAGGCATGTGATGTAACTGTACAAATAAGAAAATAAAAGTTAGATAGGATATTGTGAGAACAATATTGAAGGCAAAAGGGAACTTGATTGAATAGAATAGGAAATGTTCAAGAAATTAGGTGTTTCAAAAATGAATTAGACTGTATATAAACATTGTACAAAAATAATCTCAGTACACAGGAATCAGATACCACGCCGACCTGTACCCATACTATGGACTGCCACTATCATCAGAACATCTCAATGCATCCAGAGGTTCTTGCTGGATCTTGACTGCAACTGATACTTTCTCTAGGATTGGTCTAGTCCTATCGATACATTCCTCTGACATAGACCACATTATCCAGGCCCGATAAGACCATATTTGTTTCCTGATTGGGTTTCCTAAATATATTGCATTGGACAACAGCCCTGAATTTGTGACCTAAGCCTCACATCAGTGGCCCAATCATTGGACATCCAATGGATTAACCATTCTCTAAAGTACACACAAGTCACAGGGGTGGTTGAATATTTTGATGGCCAGTTAAAGGAAAGACTTAAATGACTGACAGAAGGGCACAAGATAATCCTAGTCTGGGATACACATCTCAGGCAAGGAATCTGGAATCTTGGTGCAGCATTTCCTTGAATTGGCACTTCTCAATTGCACCTTTTGCTGATCAGACTGTCTGTACACCCCCCTTTCCTTCAATTGTACACACTTCTTTACAGCTATTGACAAATTGTTCTCAATGAGAGGCTCTGAAATTACCTTCCATCCCCTCCAATCCTTATCTAAGACTCAAATAGATGAAAGAGTAAGATATAAATTTAACACCAAGGGTAGGAAAATTTGCAAGCCTATTTTTAAACCTTTTTTTAATTAAGGATTTTGTGACACTCAATTCTTAAATAAGATTTGTCTTTTTGTTGCAATAGGTATGAAAATGATTTCCTGTAAAAATTATTTCTTTTCCTTTTCCATCCAAATTTTCTTGAAAGAAAAATCTAGATAAGACTGGGGAAATATATATATGTATTTTTTTATATTACAAATGAGACACACTAATAAGAATAAGAACAACAAGCATCTGACTATGTGCTGAAGAGTGGGGTACATTAATATTTTTTATAGAAATGCTCTTAGAGATTTTTCCCTTCTCATTAAGAAAATATCCTCATGCTTCTTTTCAAGCTGTTGTGTGTGTTTGTGTTTGATTAATTGCTAAGGTCACACTTGATAGTGTTGACTGTGGGACAATGGAAATAGCTTGAAGTCTTGAACTTTTCCATACAAAACACCTCCAGATAATATCCACAATTGTGAGACAAAGAACTGATGTCAAGGACTATCAAAGCTGTTTGCAACTGATTGCCTCAGGCAGTTGTTTGGGACTAAAGACTAAACTAAATTATTGTGAATGGACCAGGAACACTAGAATAAGACCCCATGGTGGGAGTTCATGTTGGTGACCCAATAAGTGTAAATGCCTAATTGATGTTTTCCCTGCTTGACAAGTTCTAACATTATAGGCTCTTTGTTTCCAGGAGGACCACATATGCTCTCTGAGATTGTACTTCTATTTGTACTCTGACTGTTATGACACTGTCTTAGCCAGGGAAGTCTTTCTGTTCAACCTTAACTTACTTTCCAGAGCTGTGCTGTACATGAATCAACATCTCAGGCCAGGTTAAAAATGTTCATATAAAAATTTAAGGAAGAATATACCTAGCTTCCTAAAACAGACCCAACAGATTATGATATATTTTCCTGGCTTGGCAATAGTTGATACTCATGTCTACAATCAAACCTCTAGGATTTATCAACCTAATTAGAGCAATTTTGTTCATAGACTCAGTCTTCTCTTGCATTAGACTAATGAAGTGCTTTTCTATAAATCTTCTTAATGTCCCTCCCATTCAGGTCCATGATGGGGTAGCCTATGTTTCTTGCTCAGATCGTGGAATATCAAAGGATGGTGTTGAGGAACTCAGCTCCTGGTTATAAATCTAGACGTGATTTTTCAGACTTGACCATAGGCAATCACAGGGATTTTCTCAGCATGCCACACAGGGGAAAACTACCCCCCATACACACACACAGAATTTGTGCATAGCCAGGGCATTGTAATCTCTGAATGGAGGTAGCCAAGGACTTAGGACCCCCTGATCATTCATGATCTTGTACATATCTTCATTCCTATCCCAGGCACTTCTTTCTTAGTCCTCCTTTTCAGTGGCCCAAAACCAAGGCCTTTTTCAGGTGCCTCAGCTGATATCTTGTTGGGGAGAAAGTGACAGAGACATTGAGGACATTTCTTCAATGTGACTTCTAACTCCTAGAACTACCACTTGTCCCTTTTCCTAATCCAAATTTCCATGAAATTCCAGAATCTTTTTCTTCAGGGTTCTCACAGCAGTGAGACAACCTCCTTTTTGCACTGATAGATCTGATTGTTCACTGGTTTTAACTTTCCTCAGTTTATCCTCTTGGGTTTTACTATCACAGTACATGATTAAAGGCTATAATGTATACTTCCATTTTGGCTCTGACTGTTTTAATTGGCTACCTTTGAACCTGACAGCTCGGCTTTACTTTCTCTCCACTCAACTCAGTTTAGTGCTAGACAATCTCAAAATTACAATTTACTCCATTTAAAAAAATCATACAAATTAGCTATCAATTTAATTCACTACTTTAGTGGACACCCGGAGCCTAAGACATATTTTCCTTGGTATTTACTACTTCCAAAATAATAATTCTGTCAAATAAAGTAATACAATCTAATATTTATTGAATATATAATTTTGTCCAGACTTATTCCCTAAGCATTATCTACATATTTTAATGAAAAATATCCTTAAAAATTTCTACATCATAAACTCAAACATTTCCATGTGTTTTCCTTGAGGTATTTCAAGTAATAAAGTAATTTTTTTCAACTTCAATTATCATTTCCAAATATAATTTATATTACATTCATCTGAATTTAAGTCATGTGGATACAGAAATTTAAAAAAATTAGGATATAGACTATGCCAACAGAATAAAGGGCACAGACACAGGCAACCTCATATAAGAATACTTAATATGACATGTACGTATTATTCAGTAAATGGATCTTGGAGAGTTGAATAAACACATTGCATAAAATGAAATTTCACTCCTATCTCTCACCATTCAAAAATGAGTTCAAATAAAAGACAAAATATGAAAATCACATTATAATTATTTTAAATACCAACAGGATATTTTCTTCAGAATATCAGCATAGATAAGGATTTCTTATACAAAAATTAAACAAAAACCACAATGTAAAATATTTGATTATCTTAGGGTTGAATGTATCACTTCTTCAAAGCATGTAGAAGACCACAAAATTTTATATAACAGATGAATGAAAGAATATGCCACATAAGTTCATGGAAGAGGAATTCTAGGTTAACAATAACATACATTAATAGTTAAAAATCACAATCAGGTATGTGTGTTTGTGCATATATGTTGTGTTTCTATACTTCAGCACACTTGAAAAATGTAAATGTCTAACAACATAGAGTATTGATAGAGAATCTGGGCAAAAGGAAGTTACAGATATTGCTGATGTGGGTTTTAATTGATACAACTTGCTTAGAAAAGATTGTGGTATTCAATCAATCAGCTTATTTTATGTTATACTTTATTGAACCTTCAATTCTCAGTGCAGCTTTAGTTCTCAGACATGTTATATACATGAATACATTTTTGTGTTGGTTACTGTTTCAGCTCTGGAACCCAAGTTGATAGAGAAGGCTCTATCCAAGTGTCAAAGAGAAAATAGGTCATGACAATGTGTAACCCAGCTCTTAAAGTCTCACTTTTCATTTCCTTTATCTTTATTTGATATAAGTTTCCTTTATGGTCAAGCTTTCTGACAAAGGGATACTGGAGTACTTTCTTCTTATAGGGAGGAGCACTAATATATTAAGTATAATACATTATAGTTTACACTCTGCCCCACACAATTTTATAGGTTATGAAAAAATGTATAATGGCCTGTATCCGTCACTGCAATATCATGCAGGAAAATTCCAATGTCCCATAAATGCTCCATGTTACACCTATTCTTACCTCTTTCTCCCCTCAGAATCTATGGTGGCCACTGACTTTATAGCAATGACAAAACTTGTATTGCTAGAATAATAAGTCTTTAATGATAACAATACTTCGGTCTCTTTTCATCAATTGTAACAAATGTACCATGCTAATGAAAAAATTTGTTAATGTGGGGAACTGTGAGAGGCAGAGGGGTGGCATATGGGAATCCCTATATTTTTTATGTAACAGTTATGTAATATAAAGCTTCTTCAAAAATAAAAAAAAAATAAAAAAGAATAAAACAAATTACCTCAAGTATGCGCTATTAAATTTAATGATTTATATGATCAACAAAAATAGGCCCATGCTAATTACTGTTATTGTTGGACACTGAGACTAAAAGTCAATGTTTCATGCAGAATTTAAAGCCACAAAGGTGGTAACAGTAGAGCAAAGGGAAATATTGTTACTGCTAAATGTTGTAGTTAATCCTTTAAAAATTGGGTCACTGCCTATATTCTCATTTCCAAGCATTAAAGTTCTATTTTCTCCCCTATAGTAGACAAATTGTGCATTGTCTTATGCTTCAGGAACATGGTCCATACCTTCTTAAATGCTTATTATTTGAGCAGCAACTCCTGGTGAGCTCTTTGTCTTACTGAGGTCTTAGCACCCAACTGTGTGACAAATGACCATAGGACTAGAGAAAAACTTGTGAACTGGGTTTTACTAAATCACTAATTTATAAGGAGATTTTGTACTTCTTGCTCTGACAAATTGAAAATGTAAATTTTCTAATTTCTAGGAAGATGGGAGGGGATGTTCCTAACTTGGAGCACAGAGATCAACTAAATCTGAAACCATGACTCTAATATGGTAATATAGGGGAGAATTGTAAAATAAAGACAAATGTTCTAGAGGTCGCAGCAGGAGGACCTGAGCTTCTGTAAGTATCAAATGACTGAAATACAACCACGTTTCATCTATTTATCTATTCAAGATTTCAAAATATTTTTAAAATTTATGATGAAATCCAATCATCTTTATTTCAAAGCTCTCCTAAAAATCTTCAATGTACTTTTAGTCTAAGATAAATGCATTTATCTCTTATTCCAATTAAGACACCGTCAAAATACTACTAAAGAAATACAAAAGTTGTAAACATTAGATGTGAAGACATGGGAAGCTTTCATGGACTAATATTTATAAATTTTGGATCACAATGGAAGAAAATTGGTGTCTAATAAACAGAAGAGGAAGACTTGGGTGATTGTATATGTATTAGTCAGCCAAAAGGGTGCTGATACAAAATACCAGAAATCTGTTAGGTTTTGTAAAGAGTATGTATTTGGGGTAATAGCTTACAGTTACCAGTTCATAAAGCATAAGTTACTTCCCTCACCAAAGTCTATAGCCACATGTTGGAGCAAGATGGCTGCCGACATCATCAAGGGTCCAGCCTTTTTCTTCCTCTTAAGGCTTTATGGTCCCAGCTTCTCCGAATATCAGCTTTAAGTTGGAATAAGTCTCATCTCCCTCCTGGGGTTCATTTCTCTTTGGGCTCAGCTGCTCTGCTCTCTCCACAAAGCCAGCTATAAACTATCAGGCAAATGGCTCATCTCTCTTCCCAGGGCCTGTGTCTAATGGAGCCTTCTCTCTTTCATCATGTATCTGCTTCTCTGTATACTTATTTCCTGGGGCTCCACCTCCTTTCTCTGTGGTGCTGTTTCTCGGTGAGTTCCTGCCCACCAATGGGGCAGGGATTCAATGCCCTACTGACATGGTCCATTCAAATCCTTAATCATTATTTAGTCAAGTGAAAATGAAACCTCTGAATCCAATAAAATCTAATATGATCAGAGGAACAGACCAGTTTACATACATAATCTATATTTCCTTTTGGAATTCATCAATAATATAACACCACATTCCACACTCTAAATTCCAAAAAGACATTACAATATTCAAAAAACCTTATTTCAGTAGCAATACTAAGTACAAAATCATATCACAATCAGTTTATGAAAATGCAGTTTTTCTTGGAGCAAAGTCTGATGACATCTGGAAGTTACAAAATCATTTATCTGCTTCCAATACACAAATGGACTGAAAAAGGATAAATATTTGCATTACCCAAAGGAGATATTGGGAGAGAAACATGAATCATGGGTTTTCCAAAGTTCAGAAAACCTGCAGGGCATACCCCGTTCAATTTCAAAGTCTGAGACTCATTCTTAAGATGATGGTTTCTTCTCCCTGGAGCCTCACAAGAAGTCAACCTTTCCACAGGCTTGACCAATAGTTATTTTCCTTGTTCCACCCTCATCAAGCATCTGGATATCAACCAATCTCCAGATCGCACCCTCCAAGAGCACTTGGGTGGTTGCCACACTTTACCCAATATTTGGGTTAGAGTATTGACAACCTAGTACAATAAAGTTAAGAAAACATCCTCCCTAAATTTTGGCATACTGGCCCAACCCTCTCAGAGCATGAAGTTTGTTACCTGGCCTTCTCTAATGCATGGGGGACAGATCCAACCTTCTCAGACCTTTTGGTGGTGACTTTAACCTCCCTAATCCTTGGGGAATGTGTCCACCCTCTCCGTACTCTGGGGTGGCAAAACTCTCCTCAAACATTGGGTGGAAACATCCACCCTCTTCAACTGCCAGGGCAAACTCACCCTCTCTGTACATATGGGTGATGTTCTTCTTTTGGCCTAAGGCAATGTCTTAATTCCAGATCTCAGCTTCCATAGTTTTCCTCTTAAAGCTGTTTCTCCTTCAATCTCTCCTTTCCATGTCCCTCTTAATCCAAGCTGACAGTAGTTTTGTTAATACAACACTCTCAAAAAGCTTGTTGGTTTAGCATGCAAGAAGCAGAGGTCCAAGCCATCAGACAGTAAGACTTTCCACATGTCTTTCCTAGGTAACTGCATCTTCAATCCTGATTTACAAGTCCCAAGTTTAGGTAAGTCCTCAAATGAGGCACTATCATCTGAGAGCTTGATTTCCAGAGACTTGGAAGTTCCAGAATCAGTTTTTGTTTCCTTTCCACCCAACAGTTTAGTCCTTCGCTTATTTCTTTCATCTAGTACTTTGCTATAAGCTGCAAGGAGAAACCAAGCTGCATTCTCCAAGTTTACTTTGGAAAGTTCTTCGGCTAAATGCCCAGGCTCACCATTTTCAAATTTTGCCTTCCATATAACATCAGGAATCATTCTAAGTTTTCTGCAACTTTAAAACATGGATTGTATTTCCTCCAGTTTCCAATAATAGCTTCATTTACTTCTAAGCCATCATAAAAAGCCTCTTTAGCATTCATATTCCTATCACTAGTCTCTTCAAATCAATTTAGGCTTTTTTCATGAGGTATCTCATAATTCCTCCAAAATATACCTCTCACCCATTTATAAAACCATTCCAGCATTTTGGTAAATGCAAAAGCATGACCACACACTCCGATACCAAAGTCCATATCAGTCAGCCAAAGGGATGCTGTTGCAAAATACCAGAAATCTATTGGGTTTTGTAAAGTGTATTTATGTGGGGTAGAAACTTACAGTTACCAGGCCATAAAGCATGTTACTTCCTTCATCATAGTCTTCTGCCATGTGTTGGAGAAAGATGGCTGCCAATATCATCAAGGGTCCAGCGTTCCTCTTCCTCTTAAGTCTCCATGGTCCCAGCTTCTCCCAATATCAACTGTAGGCTGGGATAAGTCTCTTCTGTCTCCCAGAGCTCATTTCCCTCTGGGCTCAGCTGCTCTGTTCTTTCCTCAAGGCCAGCTGTAAACTATCAGGCAAAAGGCTCGTCTCTCTCTCTGGGGCCTGTGTCTAATGGAGCCTTCCCTCTTTCCTTACATATCTGCTTCTCTGTGTGTTTACTTCCCAGGGCTCCAGCATTACAACTCTCACCTCCCTTCTCTGTGGTGCTGTCCACCAAGGGGACAGGGACACAACATCCTTCTGACATGGCCCAATAAAAGCCTTAATCATTATTTAATCAAGTAAAAGTGAAATTTCTGAATCTTATATAATCTAATTTGCCCAGAGGAAGAGACCAGTTTACAAACATAATCAAATATTTATTTGTGGAATTCATAAACAATATCAAACTGTATATATGGATGCAGAATCAGTGATAGAGGCTGTTGGTTATCTTAAGAATCAGAAATATGGAGCCATCGTACATTCAGATTTTGCTTGCAGAAGAGTCAATTTCCTTAGTCTCACTCTGCTAATAACTGAAACACTTAGCAGGCAGATAAGTTCAGGCTTAAAACTATCTAAGGAGTCCTCTATATTGAAATATAAACTGAAAAAATGATGAAAGGAAACTTTGGGTAGCATTTGTGAACTGAGGTCTGAAAAAAAGAGACCTTCAAAATGGCATAAAGGAAACCACCAAATCTTATCCTGTCCCACTCCTACATATCATTAAACAGAACTCACCAGACAATTACCTCCAAAGTGCAGAGATAGTTATCAAATAACAATGATATCAATCCTAATTGTGGAAAGACATCTCAAGACTACAAAGCCTTGGCAGAAATCTAGCTTTTGAATGAGAAAGAGCATAAACAAACATTTTTAAAAGACCTCAAATATACTGAGACAATTAAGGGGACTGTGGGACATTTTAGACTTTCCTGTTAACATACTCAAACAGTTAAATGATGATTTCATGTCTGTATTATGCTATGAGAAAAATAATTTGCATACTAAAGAGAATTAAAGTAAGTGAAAAAAATATATAGATATAAAATCAAGCATTAAAATCATCTGACGTGTTTCAATAGATCTTGAAGAAATTTTCTCATAATATGTAATATAAAAACAGATATGATGAAATTAAAGAAGAAATAAATAATCATCCTGATCCTGATATAATAATTAAATTGGTGATTACAAATTTAACAATTATAACAAAAAATTTTCAGGAAAGGAAAACAAGTGTCATGACTGATATGGTGAACCATATTCTGTAAACATTCATTAATAACACTCACTTAGAATTTTCAGTGTAGAAGTTCAGAAATCCATAAAATCCATAATTATATAATATCAAGAAAATAAAAATGTAGAATCAGAAGAGTTTTAGAAATTTATCAGGAACCCAATGATTAGAATTCAATGGATCTCAATATTTAAATACCTGGAGAAGATAACTTGGGCATAAATTCTAATCATGCGTATAAATATTTATGTTTTATATAACTATAAACACATTCAAATATGGAAAACTTTAAATATGTAACCTCTACCCTTTGTAATGTTAGTTGAGTACAAATTTGGTCATTGTTATTTTTACCCAGGAAAGAGCCATGTAGTTGATATTTGTAGAAACAAATATATTTTAAAAACAGAGATGAAGGATTCCTAAATTGTTGAAATATTAAACTTATTAGCATATATTTCAAGTATTGGAGAAATATGTGCAAATTTTATTTGATGACAAAAGTATTGTGATCTTCATTAATTGCTTTCTTCTGCTTGTAGTAATAGAAAGTGAGGTTGATTTTTTCATTATAGCTGTTTAATTTTTAAATGAACATAAGTTCTTTAATACTGAGCATTTTCTAGTTTAGGAGTTTAAATTTCTTCAAAGAATTCATTCATGAGCTATTTAAAGACTAATACACTATTTTGCCACCAGAATTTAGGCTCAGCCCTTAACAATTAGAAAAAATGAAACACTTTCCATATTCAGACTATAAAGTTTTTTATCTTATTTGTGGGAAAATGCATCACATATTATAGTAAATATCTGGTGTTCTGCAGGCAAAATCTAATCCCATTTATTTCCATGGCTCACTTCATTTTGTAAAATTCATAATAATATGATATCAAGAAAATAAAAAAAGTAGAACCCAAAGAGTGTTAGAAATTTTGTACCTACTGATTCCTTGTTTTACAACATGAAGAAAGGTTGAAAGAATCAGGCATGACATTTCATCATTTTATCCAGAGCTATGGGAGAGAGCAATAGCTACCAAACTACATTATGTATTAAAGCGCAGGAATTTGACTATGCCTTTTCCATGAGGGAAATGCTTCAAGGGTGCCAACATTAGAACATGCTTTAGGCTATATCTTTATTTCCTCAATTCCAGTTTTATATCAGTTATAATCACTTTATTAATTATCCCAGATATAACTATATTATTGAGTTCAAGGAGAGCAATTTAAACAGTAGGCATCCCTATCCAAAAAATAATCAACTTTATCTTCTAGGGTGGCAGTATTTTCAGTACCTTTAATTATCTAAATTGTGTATGTCCAGTTATGGTAGTGATATAAAAGGTGTGGTCTTCTCTTTGTAATGCCATACATTACCTTAAGTTCAAAATCTTGCCAAATATTTTCCAAAATAATTTGACAATATGAAAGTATTTTCAAGTAAGCATAAGTTATATAATTATGATACTGAGTATGGGAAACTACTATAAAGAGATATATAGTTCACTATCACATATGTAAACAAAACCAAAGTACACAAAAACAAAACACTAGATATTTACAGAAATAGATTCAATTTTTTCCAGTGGTATCTCATAGTTTCATTTTTTTATAATTTTTTATTTTTTAAAAGATACTTAGATTACATAAATGTTGCACAAAAAATATAGGGATTCCCATATGTCTCACTCCCCATACCTCCCACATCCTCCCACATAAACAATACCCTTCATTAGTGTGGGCACATTCATTGCAATTGATAAACACATCCTGGGGCATTGCCACTGAGCATGGACCATAGTTCACATTGTATTCTACACTCTCTCCACACGGTTCTGCATGGTTCTACAATATGAAATGGCCTATATCTGTCATTGCAATGTCATTCAAGATGATTCCCAAGTTCCAGAATAGCCCCCATATTACAATGTTTTTTCCCTCTCCTTGTGCCCAGAGTCGCCAATGGTCACTGCCTCCAGATCAATATTGTCATTTCTTCCATTGCTAGAATCACAATATGTCTATAGTAGAATACCAGTAAGTCCACTCTAGTCCATGGTTTATTCCACAATATTGAGGATTCTGGGATGACGATGTCCACTCCACCTCTAATTGTGAGGGTACTTTGATCTCATACAGCATATGGATGGGACTTTCTTGCTTGCAGTTTTAGGCTCTCTTGTTTCCTTGGTATGGTGGTTGTCAATCCTCACCTCATTGTTATTTGTCCTGGGTGAGTCCAATGAAATGGAGAGTAGGTGTTGCAACTCCACTGAGGCTCTGGGCTGAGCTGGCACATGGACAGCCCAACGATTCCAGTCTCTTGGACATACACCTACAAACTCCAGCAACAAGTATAGGTTTAAATAGAAGGGACAGATGAGTCATGAGTAGGGAAGCCATAATTGAGTCCAACTCTGTCACTCTCAGGAGAATAAACTCCAAAGTAGGGCCCACTGGGAAGCAACAAACAGCGGAGCTATCTGCCCTGACCATAGGACCTGGATGTCTCCAGAGCCCTCAGGAGCCCCGCTATTTGGGGTAGTATCCACTTTGGCAATCTATGAGATCCTGTTGAGGTGCATAAAACCGTTACTTCTGGGCTTATCTCTTGACTTACTTTGAAGTCTCTCAGTCATATAAACTCATTTGTCTTTACCTTTTCTCCCTTTCATTTGAGGTCTTTTTCCAGGTGCATTGCTAGTTGGTGCTTCATAGTAATCCCTCAGTGCCAGGAAGGCTTATCCCCAGGAGTCATGTCCCACACTGGGGGGAAGGTAATACATTTATATGCTGAGTTTGGCTTAGAGAGAGACCACATTTGAGCAGCAAGGAGGCTCTTAGAAGGCAACTCTTAGTCACCCTACAACAATAGGCTAAGCTTCAATTTCAAGAGCTCATAAGCATAACCATCAATATCAA
>JAQZBX010050025.1:0-19768 GCA_029593785.1 Cabassous unicinctus | reverse complement strand
CCATAAAACAAACATCAAGAAATTTATAAGAAATGAAATCATACAGTATGTGCATTTGACCACAAAGGAAACTAATGAGATATCAATAACATAGAGATAGCATAAATATGTCTAAAGTGACATAAATGTGTAAAGGGAAATAAAAATAGATAAAAATGAATGAAAATGAAATACAACATATCATGTTTTGTGGGACATGGATAAAGCAGTGTTGAGAGGGAAATTTTTAGAAATAAATCTTTTCATTAGAAATAATCATGTATTAGTAATCTAAGCTCTCACCTCAATAAAATACAAAAAGTAAAACAAACCCAAATCAAGGGAAAGTAAGTAATAATAAAGATAAAATCTGAAACCAATGAAATTGAAAAGAGGAAAACAGTAGATAATGTCAAGGAAATAAAAAAACTGAGTCTGAGGTGTTCAATAAAATTTTTATACTTCTAGCAAAAGTGATAAACACAAAATGGGAGAAGATAAAATTTATCATTATCAGGAATGAAATAGAATACAAGTATAAGTGCTTCAGATATCAAATAATTAGCATTGGAATATTATGCATAATTTTGTCCATATACATAACAAAAATTGAATGAAATGGACAATAATGTAAATAATATCCACAAACTTCCACAGTGCACCCCATGTAATATAGATAATTTCAATTGATCTATATCTATTGAGTCATTCCAAAATTCCTGAAAAAGAAACCTCCAGTTTCACTGATTTTGCTGGAGAATTCTACCAAAACCAGACAAGACTACAAAAATTAAAAATTTCAGACCAATATCCATCAAGAATATAGTCATACAAATCCTTAAAAATATGGTGAAATATAATTATGCAGAATAAACAAATAATTATACATCACTACCAAGTGAGGTTTATTTCTGGGTTTCAAGGCTGGTTCAACATTTAAAATTAAGTCAATGTAATCCATCATATTGTTAGGCTAAAAAAGAACAATCACATGATAATATCAACTGATTCAGAAAAGCATTTAACACAAGGCATACAAATCAGGAAGGAAAAAAATAAAAGTTTCCCAGTTTTCAGGTGGCATGAGGTAGAAAATCCAAGGTATCTACAAATACACCCAGAATTAATAAGCGAGTTCAGCCAGGTTGCAGCACTCAATATGAACATAATGTATTAATTATATTTCTGTATACAAGCAATTAATATGTGAAATACATTATTAAAATACAATACCATTTACTATCAGTCACATTAGGAAAATTTATGGGCAACTCTGAGTAAACTTGTACAGGATTTGTATGCTGTAAATGGTAAAAATAATCAAAAAAGATATGAATAATTGGAGAAATATAACATGCACATGGATTGTAAAAGCAAATAACCTAAAATGTTATCTTAAATTTCCAGGCATGATATAATGAATACTGTAGACTTGTTGCTTCAAATACTGGGAATATATTGTCTCACAGTTTTGGAAGCTAGAAGTTCAAAATCAAGGTATTGGTAGGCCATACTTATTTCAAAATCTGTAGCTTTCTGATGGGGGCCTCTGGCAACCCATGATTCTATCTCTGCCCCCATCAGGTATAGATCTCTATCCTCCCATTTCCTTCTCACTCCTTCTGCTGTGTCTATATTTCTTTTGCTTATAAGGACTCCAGTAATGTTTTATTAAGGCCTACCCTTACTCAATTTGGCCTCATTTTGTTTGTATCTTGGAAGATCCAATTTAAAAATGATTTCATATACAAAGGATCTATATTTAGGACTTGATTCAATCCATAACAGATGTCAATTCTTTCTAGATTGGTATATAAGTTTAACTATAAGAATGTAAGAAAGATTTATATATATGTATACAATATTTATGTTGAAATGCAACAAAATCAGAGTAGTTGAAACAATTTTGAAAAATAAAAATAAAACAGGATTGCTTAATTTTTCCAATTCAAGATTTATTAAATAGTTACAATAATCCAGACTGTGTGGTACTGGCAGAGGGACAAGCACATAGATCCATAGAACAGAATAGTAATTCTAGAAATGGATCTACATATGTATGGCCAACTGATATTTTTACAAATTTGTAAAAGCAATTCAGTGAAAAGAAGCAAAATCTTTTCAACAAATGATGCTGAATAAATTTTAGATCCAATGGCAAAAAAAAAAAAAAAATGAACCTCAACATTAATTTCATCCCTTGCAGAAAAATTAACTCAATATGGACCATAGATTTAAATGTAAAATCATAAATTTTAATTTTAAAAAATGGAAGAATATTATCTTACCCTAGGGCTGGGTGAAGAATTCTTAGACATTACTTAAAAGCATTATCCATAAAATTTTTAGATGAAAAAAAAAATAGACCTCACTAAAATTAAAATATGTTACTGCATGAAATCTCCTGGAAAGAGAATGAAAAGTCAACCTACACAAGGAAGAATATATTTGCAAACCAGACATTCAACAAAGGACTTGTATTTGGAATACATAATGAACTCTCAAAACCCAACTGTGTAATAAATAAAACAAAAGAAACACAAAAAATACAATTAGAAACTGGGAAATACATGAAGAGATATTTCATGAAAAGGAATATACAGATGGCAAATAAACACATGAAAAGACAGCATCACTATCTATTAAGGAAAAACAAGTTTAGATTAAACTGTGATATCCCTACACATCTATTGGAATGATGAAAATAAAAAGCAGTAACAATATCAAATCCTGACAAGGATGCATATAATCAAGACTTCTCATATATTGTTGGTAAGAATGTAAAATGGTATAATCATCTTGGAAATAATTTGGCCATTGTTTAAAAAATTATGAAACAAGCATACAAAACTCAAACATACATTTCCTATATAACCCAGCAATCATACAGCTGGACATTTTCCCTAAAGGAATGAAAACTCATGTCTGAAAAAAAATCTGTTCCTGATTGTCCTTAACAGTTTTATTTGTAACAGCCTAAAGTTGGAAGAAATCAAATTGTCTTTCAAAAGGGGAATGGCTAAACAAACCATGGCATATGCATGACATGTGTTGCAGCCTACCCCCTGAAAGGTATGAGTTGGTCAGGCTGTGAGACCAAAGAACACACCTGGCATTTAGTCAGGCATAATTATTAGGACTTATGGATAGGAGAGCCTCTTTGATGGAAGCTGGATGAATGAAGTTGGCACCCCACAAAGAGATGAGGAAATGAGGGGTGATATAAGGGGTTTCAGAACAAGGACATTCTACAGGATATGAGAACAGAGTTTTTGCTAGGGTCACATGAAGCATACACTTGGGATCTGGTGCTGTTTTCACTATGCTTGTAGGAAGGATGTTTACCCAGGATATTTACTGCTTTGGGAAGTTGTTTCTTGCAGACAGTAGTGATGTGATCTATGATGACAGATTCAACTATTAGCCATCCTAAACCATTATTTACTGCATATCCTAATAAAGGCCTGGGCTTATTCACCTGATTCCTTCCAAGGAAAAAATATGATTACAAGTCTCATTGAAAGATGGTATCAGAATCTCAGACTTAAATGAGAAGGTCTTGTACCAAACTTGTCAATGTGTCATATTCTGCCATTCCAGCAAGGTGTACTGTAGCCACTGGGCAATTTGATGTAATTATGAATTTCAAAAACATAGTTGGATCATGCTTGTAAACTGATCTGTTAATCTGGGCACGATTAAGTTATTATTAGGGCATTGACTGGGCCACATCAGTAGGGCGTTGAACCCCACCCCTTGGTGGGTGGGGCAAGAAAATAGGAAAGGGCATCACAAAGAACAGAGTTGCAGCTATTTTTGAAAAGCAGTTTTGATGTTGGAATTTTGATGTTGTAAAGAAGGCCCCAAGAGAAGAGAAGTCAGCCGTTCGCCTGATCGTCTACAGCTGACCTTGTGGAGGAACCAGAGGAGCTAAGCCTGGAGAGAAATGCAGCCTCCAGAAGAGAGGAACCCAAGAAGCATGTACCCTGGCAAACTTTGGCAGCTGTCTTGCTCCAGCACATAGCAATGGACTTTGGTGAGAGAAGAAACTTAATGCTTTATGGCCTGGTATCTGTGATCTTCTACCCCAAATAAATACTCTTTATAAAGACCAACCCATTTTAGTTATTTCACATTAGCACCCCTTTGGCTGACTAATACTGAATTTGGTACTGAGTTGTGGGGAAGTGCTTTTGTAATTACCAAAATGTTGGAACAGTTTTATAAATGGGTAAGGGGTATTTTTTGGAGGAATTGTGAAATGCTTGATGGAAAAGGCCTAGATAACTTTGAAGAGACTGTTGATAGTAATATGGATGTTAAAGAGACTTTCTATGATGCCTTAGAAGTAAATGATGAAACTATTATTGGAAATGGGAGGAAAGGTGATCCCTGTTTTAATGTTGCAGAGAATTAAGCAAGATTATCTCCTGGTGTTATATGAAAGACAGAATTTGAAAATGGTGAACTGGAGCATTTAGCTGACAGACTTTCCAAAGTAAACTCAGAGAATGTGGCTTGGCTTCTCCTTGCAGCTTATAGCAAAATACTAAATGAAAGAAATATGCTAATGACTGAACTTTTGGGCACAAAGAAAACAGAAACTGATTCCGGAACTTCCAAGTTTCTGGAAATCAAATTCCCAAATTTAAATGCCCCATTTGAAGACTACTAAACTTGGAACTTTTAGTTCAGAATTGAAAATGTAGTTATCTCGGAAAGACTTGTGGAAAATCTTACTGTCTGATGTCTTGGACCCCTGCTTCTTGCATGCTAAACCAACAACGTTTTTGAGAGTGCTATATGAACAAAACCACTGTCAGCTTGGACAAAAGAGGACATGGAAAGGAAAGATTGAAGGAGAAACAGCTTTAAGAAGAAAATCATTACAGCTGAGATGTGGAATTAAGAGATCACCTTGGGCCAAGAGAGGAGATGCACCCATGTGTACAGAGAAGGTGAGTTTGCCCCAGGAGTTGAAAAGGGTGGATATCCCCACCCAATATTCAGGAAAAGTTTTGCTGCCCCGGGGTGCAGGGTGGGTGGAGCAAATTCCTCAAGGATTAGGGCAGTTAAAGTCAGCACCCCATAGGTCTGAGGGGTGGACCTGTACCCCATGGATTAGAGAAGGCCAGGTGGTCAGCTCTTGCTCTGAGAGGGTTGAACCTATATGCCAAAGGTTAGGGGGAATATTTTCTTCACCTCACTGTACTAGGGGAGCTAAGACTCTAACCCGAAGATTGGGTAAGTTGTGGCAATCACCTCAACACTCTTGGAGGGTAAGGTCTGGAGCTTGGTTGACACCCAGATGCTTAATGAGGGTGGAACCAAGAAAATGGCCATTGGGCAAGCCTGTGGAAAGGGTGGGTCCCCTGTGGCCCCAAGGAGTCGAATCCATCATCTTATGAATGACTCTCAGACTTTGAAATCCAATGGAGGATGCCCTGCAGGTGTACTGAATGGTAGAGGATCCATGACTCATGTTTAACATCTCAATTTATCCTTATGAAAATGAAAATGGTTATTCTTTGTCAATTTGTTTATTGGAAGCAGTTAAATGGTTTTTTAAGTTTCAGAGGTCTACAGCAGATGGGATTTTTCCTGAAGACAAACTGTATTTCTTTAAACTGCCTATGATATGATTTTGTACTTGAGTTGTTACTGATTTAAGGTTTTTTGAATATTGTAATGTATTTTTTGAATTCAGAGGGTGGAGTGTAGCCATTGGGCAATTTTATGTAATTATGAATTCCAAAAATATAATTGGATCATGCTTGTAAACTGATCTGTTAATCTGGGCACGATTAAGTTATGATTAGGGCATTGACTGGGCCACATCAGTAGGGCACTGAGCCCCACCCCTTGGTGGGTGGGGGAAGAAAATAGAAAAGGGCATCACAAAGAACAGAGTTGCAGCTGTTTTTGAGAAGCAGTTTTGATGTTAGAGTTTTGATGTTGTAGAGAAGGCCCCAGGAGAAGAGAAGTCAGCCGTTCACCTGATCGTCTACAGCTGACCTTGTGGAGAAACCAGAGGAGCTAAGCCTGGAGAGAAATGCAGCTTCAGGAAGAGAGGAACCCAAGAAGCATGAACCCTGGCAAACTTTGGCAGCTGTCTTGCTCCAGCACATAGCAATGGACTTTGGTGAGAGAAAAAACCTAATGCTTTATGGCCTGGTATTGGTGGACTTCTACCCCTAATAAATACCCTTTATAAAGACCAACCCATTTTTGTTATTTCACATTAGCACCCTTTGGGCTGACTAATACATGTACCATGCTGTCCAATTTGCAGGAATTATGGTCCAAGGATGGACAGTAGCACTTGAGGATGGTAAGTCTTTGCAGGCCCAACATTGGTTTTGAATGTGGGCATGGGTTACTGCCAAAGCTCACTGGAGAAAGGTATTGGCTAGGGCACTACAGGCAAAAAGAAAGATGTTTATGAGGAAAAATAAACAGCAGATTATGCTGGTCTAACAACATACAAGCAACATTTCCATTAGTAGATGAAAAAGTAGTCTGGAACTTTCAAATTGTACTTCATGAGCAGGGTTTTTGGTGGGCTTTACTCTGACCAGCCACCTTCCCTATTTCCTACACTAACCTGCCTTAATTCCCTCCACAGAGAGTTCACACCCTTATTCTTAAGGGGGAGCTGAAGAATCATTCTTCTAAAGCTGATTCCCACTAGTTTGGGACAGAAGACCCTGCCTGATGAGGTGTGAAACCCTGGTCTATTCTACTGAAGCTATAGAAATATTATGGGAGAATAATCTTTTTAGTCTCTTTCCTTTAAATAATTTATTTTTCAGGCTTTATGTGACTTTTTATCCTGTTTGGTTTCTCCAATTTGGTCTTCAGGAGTAGTTATTTACCTATATAAGCACCCACTTAATTTTTAGCAATTTGAATAGAGCTCTTTTAAGTATTTTCATTTGTTAATTTAATATTATCATGTCGAGGTATGAAAATATATACTGAACAAACAGACAAACACCAGAGTTGACACACCAACAAAAACAAAACTCATTAATTTGACTCATAATTCTCACTCCTTTGGTATGGCTGTGTTGAAGCTCTTCATCATTTACAGCTCCGATTTGTACTGCTTTTAAGATCTCCTCTGGAATCAGTGTTGCCTTTAATATGCAAACTTATTCTTAGAAACACTTTTATTAGTAACCAGCAACCAGTTAGGCATACTTGAGCAGTATAAATGTAGTTAAGCACAAATTTAACAGTTTAGATAGACATTTAACACATATCTTCTGGATTACTCTTCAGCAGGACACTTAGACTTGAAGTTCAGGAATAAGCTATTGATTCAAAACTGAAAGTTCTTTTCATCTCCTTGATAAAAATTCTGATGAAAATAAAATGTGAATGAAACTTAAAACATTGTCAAAATAGCATCCCATCAAACTCTTCCAGTTTACACAGTTTTGCAATGTAAATGATCATCAACTCAGCTCAGGCGATTGGTTAGGGCATCTTTTATCTCTGCCTGTGCTAGGACGTCTCCCTTTCTAACTTTAACTTTCCTTCTAAGCAGTGCATAGAGGTGTTGCTGCTTGTTCTGCCTTGGTACCCACCTGCATGTCTCCTAACAGGGGCCATACTATAGCTGCCACATGGCAGGATGCCAGGATCACCAGTAGCTGAATTTGGTGAGAAAGCATCTCTGATGATGCCTTAATTTGGACATTTTATGGCCTCAGAACTGTAAGATTTTTCCTTAATAAAATTCCCCTTATAAAATCCACCACGTTTCTGGTACTTTGCCTCAATAGCCCTGGGACAAACTAATATAGCATATAAGCTCAAGTTAAAGTTATTCTTTGCACTATGATGGTTACTTCTATATTTGAAAACATGTTCAGATCATAGAAAAATGTTAATTTAATAAATGTGAAATAAAACATGTTATCTAGTTCAGGGTCAGTTAATGTTTAAAAAATAACAATAAACACATACTAGTAAGGCACTTTTTCAATTCAGTAAAAGTTTTGTATTTGTAGTATCCTTCACCAGTACTGAATGGCAATAAGAGTGAGAGGACAGAAGGGACAAATAAACAAGAGTAAGAGTTTGAGAAAAAAGAAAATATCTCACTATGGACCATAGCTAGTGTTAATAATCTTATCATGTTCTTTCACAATCTGTAACAAATGTTCTGCAACAGTGTAAGGTGTTGGAGGAGAGGTGATGTATGGGAATTCTGCACATTATGCATGATTGTTTTGTAAGTTAACAATTTCTCAAAAATTTTTTTAAAAATAAAAATAAATATATAAGTAACCTGCATACAGATATAATACAATTTGTGTGATAACCCTAGGCAGCAAATTACAATATTTTTATTAAAATATTTTAAATTAGATCCATATGAATTGGGAGCTATATCATCATCATGTATTGCAAGTCTCGTATAATTCATGTCACGTTTGCCTAAACTGATACATAGTTTCAGTATGGTCTCACTCAAAATTCCAAAAAAAAAAGCCACATTTAGAAGCTGATTCTAAAATATGAATAAAATCGCAAAAGGGACAAAATGTACAAAGCACTCTTGAGAGGATAAAAAAAAGTCATAGATTTTGCCCCACAAGGTAGCTATTCCTTATAATTTTTTGCATGGCATTATTAATCTATGCCTTGAAGTATCTAGGATGGTATGGTATTGGCCCAGTGGAATGGCTGAAAGAGCAAAGAACCTGAAGAGAGAGCTCAGAAACAGGACCACACCATGGACACAATGAAGTATAAAAGTATATTGGAACACCACCAAGTCCACTCTAGTCCACAGCTCCTCCCCCAATCCTGAGGGGACTTGGAAGGTGATGTCCACTCCACTTCCAAGTGAGAGAGGGTTTACATCCCATGGATATAGTGGATGGGATTATCTTGCCTTCAGCTGCAGGCCCTCTCCATTCCCTGGGATGGTGGTTGCCCATCGTCGTCTCCTCCCTAGGTTACTTGGATGAGTCCATTGAGCTGTAGTGTAGGAGTTGCAGCTCCACCGAGATTCCAGGCACAGCTGGCACATAGGTGAGCCAGAGGATACAGTCTCTGGAAATACATCTAAAAACTCCTGCATCACATATAGGTTTGAGTAGAAGGGACTGAGGGACCATGTGCAGGGATGACTTATTTGAGTCCAACTCTGTCATTCTCAGGAACACAGATGCTAATGAAGAGCCCACTAATTAGGCATCAATCTCTGGGGCTATCCCCACTTGTATAGGACCTGGGTGTCACCAGAGCCCTCAGGGGTCCCTCAGTGTGAGGTGATATCCACTTTGGTGTTCTATGAGATCTGTTGTAGACATATTGTGATTCAAGCAATGGAAGAAATTGTAACAGTGAGGTGGAGCCAGTGGCCACTGGACATTTTTGGGGCAGGGAGAGGAGGGGCAGTTGAAATACTCGGGCTTTTTTGGGACTTTGGGGGTTGTCCTGAGTGGTGAAGCGGTGACGGATGCAGGCCATTTTCCATCAGAATATACCATGCAGAACTGGGTGGGAGAGAGTGTGGTCTGTGATGTGAACTGTGGTCTATGCTCGGTGGCTAGGCCCCAGGATATGTATATCCATTGCGGGTGTTGTACCACACGGATGAGGAATGGTGGTGTGGGATGTTGTTGGAGGTGTGGGCAGTAGGGAACATGGGAACCCCTGTAATTTCTGAGTAATATTTAGGTAATCTAAGCAACTTTAAAAAAATATATAAATATATATATAACAAATAACATTTATGTAAACAAATGCACATATAGGCATATGTATTTATATATCATTTTACAAATATTGGTATGTATTGTGAAAAATCTGATTTTTACCCACAATAAAAAAAAAAATATATTGGAGAGCAGCTAAGAAGATAGACTCTAGTAATTGTGCAGGGCAATTGGTCATTCATCAGGACAAAAAAAAAATCATATTTCAACCCTAGATATCAATCCCTACCTCATGCCATTTGAAAAATCAATTCCATTACCACAATGCTTTGATTACTGTGGCTTTATAGTAGGTTTGAAAATGAGGAAGTGTGAGATCTCCAGCTTTATCCTTCTTTTGTAATATTGATTTAGCTCTTCAGTCCCCCCCAAGTGTACACATGAATTTGAGGATTGGCTTCCCAATTTTTTGCGTGTGCAAAAATGGCTGCTGGGATTATGATAGGTATGGCATTGAATATGTATATTGCTTTGGATAGTATTGACATCTTAATAATATTAAGATGGATGAACTTTGAAGACATAATGTTGAGTGAAATAAGGCAGACACAAAAAGACAATTATCATATGATCTTCCATATATGAAATACATGGAAGAATTAAATTTCTAGAAACAGAGACCAGTTTATAAATACCAGGGTCAGGGTTGGGGGGTGTGGGGAAAGTGAGTTATTTCTTAGTTGGGTACAGTTTCTTTTTGAGGTAATAAAAAAGTTGGAATAGTGGGTATTGGTGATTGTAGCAAATATTGTGTATGTACTTAATACAACTGAATTTTACACTTGAGCATGGTTAAAATGGGAAATTTTGGATTGCATATATGCTACTACAATAAAAATTTAAAAAAAGAAACTCTAAGGCCAAATATTATTTCTGGACTAAACTTAGGCAATTTGTAGTAAAAGAACAGAAAAAGTAAAATTATATGATCTAGAGTAAAAATAAAGTCAATTCCAGGTGGATTAAAGAACTATAGATGAAAGGCAAGAAGCTAAAAATATTAGAAGACAATATGGGAAATTATATTATTGATTTCACAATGTGTGATATTTTTAAACAGGAAAATCAAAGCACAAACAAAGAAAAAAATGGAGATTTCCTAGAAAACTATATTAATATTAAGAATTTTGATTCATCAAAGACTTCATAATAAAAGATAAAAGCCAAGTCCCAAACTGGGAGAATAAATCTATAACCCATTTCAATAACAATTAATAATAATAATTTATAAATAATACATACTAATGAAAATAAACTTGATTAAGAATTAGGGAAATATTTTGTCAGCAGTCCTCAAAAGATGAAATCTAAATGGGCACTCTGTCCACTTGGGGGTGAGGAATGGCATCAAATGAAAAAGTACACTAAATACAAATCAAAATATTCAGGCATATAGACAATGGTAGCAAATTGAGTCTTTAATATTAAAGAAATCCACTGAAAGGTCTTAAAGGCAAGGGTAACATGGTAAGTTTTGCATTACATGTGCAGGGTAAGAATACACCCACTAGGGGAGAAAACACGGAAAATGGAAATTTAGTCATATGATATTTAGGTGGGTTTATGCCTGCTATCTGATTAAAATTTTTATGATTTCATCTTTCACTCAGTGGAAGTGTTCTACCTATTGAACCTCTGGGCACATAGAAGATAGCACTATTCAATTAATTTTGTTTCTATTACTCTACATCAAACAATAAAAGAACCTTCCCTTTGCTGCTATCCACTGGGATTAAATAAATTCTGTTTTGGTTAATTTCCTCAAAGGACATATTTATAATATCAAGAATTTTGTCTCCAGAGGCCTCAGAAATATGAAAGTTTCTCTAACTCAATGTTAGTAAATAACTACCATTTTGTTACAAAAACTGAATCAAATCATAACTAAGTGGAAAGCAGACATGGTACCCAACAGGTTCATCTTTCTGGATGAGTGAGAAGATGGAAACATTTTCAATCCTTAGTTAAGAACTTTAGCCACATTGTAAGGTCAAGGCATTTTTCAACTTTTTTGTGTGATGTATAGTTGAAGAAATTGAAATTTCTGCTTTGAAAAGAAAGAGAACTTTGAAATGTTTAATTGAAGTTACTCAATGACCCAGCTCATCCAAAATCAGCCCATGCATTGCAGTAAGTTTTAATTCAGTTTTACATCATGATTTTGGGCAATAAAAATCTAAATATGTTTTTATCATTGTTTCAAGAGAGTGCTCTTATGGATTCACATATCAAGCTCTTACTCAGTTTAAAGGGATAGGACCATGAATTTTAAAACTTGCATCTACTTCTTTCAATTCAGGGATAGCAGACTTGGGAGCTGAGTGTGAACAAGTTCGTGTGGATGAAGGGAGAGTAGTCTAGTGTAAGAGTCTCAAAGTATTGTGGGATAGAACAGTCCATGTTTCTTTTCAGTGGTGGAAGGTTTGTGGTGTGTGTATATTGTTGCATGAACGGGAGGTTCTGGGAGCTTTTAAAAAACTAGATTTGATTTAATTTTTAAAATGTAGAACCAATTAAGTAATTCTGGTTCCTTCCCTCAATCCACATGATAGTCCGCTCATTAGGGACTTTGATACCTGTTCTCGGCTTAGTGTTGCCAAAAGACCCACTAATGATCTCTGGAAGAAAAGATAATTTTTCAGAGATTCCTTGGTGAACTATAGTAAAAAGAAAAACTTCTAAAATGGAGTGAATTCATTTGTTTCTTGACATCTCATATTTTACTTTCCATTTGTTTGCATCCATCCCTCTAATAACATCAGGCTATTTAGGCAATTAGTGTGAACAAACCATGATTACCGGAAATGCATGATTTTTCCATTCAGAACCACTCAGTTGGCTCCTTCTTGGTTCTTTTTACCTGTTTAATTGTTGACTTGAAATCGATGGAAAAAAAGGGCACATTCCTCAGTTCTCTTTGAGAAACACATCTGAGGTGGGTTTTAATTGTATAACATAGAAACTAATAAAACTTTTTAAAAAGAAAACTAATTCACCAACATTTCTACAATTGTTCATGTGAGGAAGATCAGTATGTAAATTTTAGAGATAATTCTTGAAAATAAGTGCACAGTGAAAAAAAATTGTATCAGTGGTTTCCTGGAGTGGAGGGTGGCACAGGAAGAGATAATGTACAAAAAGATATGAAGAATATATTGGGTGTGATGGAAATGTTCTGTGTCCTAATTGGAGTCGTGGTTTTATTGTCCTATTCAACTATCAAATTTTCTTGAATGGCACCCTTTAAATTGGTACCATTTCTTGTTATATATTATTGCTCCATAAACTGATAAAGGGAAAATCCACTTGAGAGTTTTGCTGAACCAACTAAAACTTAAACTAAATTAAACTAACCTAAGTAAAAACACTTGATGAATTGGGTGCCAGGCATTAAGAAAGATTTATGATAGAAATTTCTTAATATATTTAGGCATCTTGGATACATGCTCAATATTCTAATTTATCTCAACCTATAAGATTAGTTCTGAGGACCAGGAAATAAAGCACAAAGATTAGACTTGTTTAAATGAACAAGTTTAATTTTCTACATAAGCCACATCCATATTCTAAACATACAATGAATACTTTTGATCCTCTCTCTTTTCCTATGGGGTTCTCTTTTGAAAATGCTATTCTAAACAATATCCGGCAGAATTCTTCTCATATCCAAACTCAAATATGCCTTATATACAAGCTTTGTATAAAAACACAAAGCAGGACAAATCTCTTTCTCCCTGATGTAATCCACTCTCACTAAGCCTCATCACTTCTGATATTATCACATCAGATTCCAGGGAGTATTTTACTTCAATGTTTTCTCTGTTTGGAAAACTTTAGAATTCAAGAGCTATTTCTTATAGAATATTTTACTCTAGGATTCTATCATTATGCCAATTACATGAGATATGTATCATTCCTAAGGGTGTTTTATGCATTTCTTTAGATGTATTTATCTAAATAATGCATTGTGTTATTGTAGGACATAATTTTACAATTAATATAAATGGCATCATATAATAGTTTTAACTTTAAAATTTTTGAATTCAATATTGTCATAGATTTAGCAAAACCAGCATATGGAGGTTATAACTAAATAACTTACATTATTTTATGGCATTTGATTCTATGATTAAACTGCAGTTTAATTTCCTTTCTGATACCCAGTTTATTGTTTCCCTTGTTTTGGTATTTCAGACACTGATCACTTGTCTGATTAAGAAACTTCTTCTTTTTTTTGCCCAAATTTTAGAATATTGTAGTTAAAACTTTTTTTTTATGTTTGCCTCATGAAATTAATTGAGTATTTATAACTGCTTATTTGAAGTAAACAAAACCTGAGAACAACCCACATTATAAAATCAGTGGGTGAAATATTTCATTGGCACATTCATACATTGAAATTCTGATTAGCAAGGAAAAGGAATGAACTACTGAAACACAACAGCATGGGCTAATCATAAAATAACTATCAAGTGAAAGATAATGAATTAGTTCATACCACATAATTTCACATATAAAACTCTAGAATATGTGAGCTAATTTTTATTGACAGAAATAAGTTCAGTGTATGCCCGACAGGAAGTGGGAAATGGTTAAAGGAAAAAACACAATGCAATGTGAATAAAATTGTCAGGTGAAGGATATGTTCAGTATCTCGATTTTTTTCTGGTGTCATAGGTGTATATGCATACTAAAATCTATGCAGTAGTGCATTTTATATATTTGCAGTTTAATGTATGCCAATTCTACATCAATAAAGCCATAACAATGAAAAATGATTTAGCAAAATCATTTCTGTTAAGATTTTAATTACTACATTCTTTAATGTTCTGTAGCACATTTCTGTAAAGGTCATGATTTTATTTGTAGAAATATTATTGTAGTATTCAAATTATTGATTATTATAGGAATATCAGGTTCTCTATTTATACTTCTCTATTGGAGGAGAAATAAAATATATAAACAGAAAAGAACATAAAATACAAATAAATGTACAGTATAATGAATTCTTCTAAAATTAGTCCCATAAGTAAGTGCAACCTAGGGAAAGACATAGAAAATAATTAACACTCAGGAAAACATTGCCTTCCTCTTTACAATCAAAACCTACATTCTGCATCAGGGTGACAGACATTATCCTAATGAAATATTCTGCCTCTCATTAAAGTTTATTTTAATATAATAAACTTTATTTTAAAGAGGTATTAGATTACAGAAAAGTTACATAAAAAATATAAGGGATTGACTTTCCAGGAAGAAGGTGGACTCATAAGACATGGGAAGCTCTTCTGCTTCAGAAAAATAGTTAGAGGACAGGTTGAAACAGCCCCCAAAAAGATCCAGGGATTAGGGCAGCAGGCAAAGTCTGGACAGCACCCAGAGAAGAGAAGGACAAAGGAGGGAGATCAGATGACAGAACCATGCATTGAAACCAGCAGCTGCTGCTGCCAGCACCCTCCCTCACACTAAAAACACTTTAGAACTCTCTGGTTTCTGGGCTACAGACAAAGGGGTCTCCAGGGATCTACTACCCCAGGAAAGGGGAGAGAGAGAAACACAGCGTAAGACAGACTCATCTTCTGACACAAATTTTGTCTGCTGTGTCCCATGAGCCCTTTGAGGTCACCTGAGACCACACAGTGGTTTGCCCAGGAATGACTGTAGAAATCTGACCCTTACAATCTCCCTCTCTTCTACTGAGACTAATTATCAGGGATGCCCCAGGATGGGGAGAGAGAGGGACACAGCTTAAGGATGACTCAGCTACTGACTCAAAAATTTGGTCTGCTGTGTCCCAAGAGTCCTTCTAGGACTGGTGAGGCTGTGCCATGGTTTGCCTTGGAGCCTGCAAGGGGCTAAAGATATACAACCCTTCCAATCTCCTCCTTTATTAACTAGGACTGATTGTTGAGGACTCAGAGGGTAGTGGAAATATTTCTTAGCCAGGAAAATGAGGGGTCTGCCAGAGAAGGCTGGAGAATTACCTCAGAGAAAGTTTGAATTACAAGGCTACTAGCCTCCAGACAGGAAGTTCTATCACATTAATCTGGTCTGTGTTGCAACGAATGCACACCAACCAGTCATTGGACTGAAAGCTGCCAAAGAGCATCATCTCCTGGCAGACCAAGGAAGTACATGCAAGAAAATTAAAAACAAGTAGGAAAGGTTGTTTCTGGCCTCTATTGCCTCCCTGTCCAAGGTCCTAGGAAGCGACTCTACAACCAATTACTGGTCCAGTACCCAGTTTTGAGCAAAAAGCAGGACAATCTTAACAATCCAGGTCAAGCCAAAAATCAAAGAGCAGTGGTAACCCTCAGCCTCCTGCCACTAAATCCCTAGAAAAAAGAAAGAGAGTGAACACCTGAGTAAACTACATCTTAATCAGATGCCTAGATATCAGCAAAACATTACAAACCATGCAAAGAAAATAAAAGACATGGCCCAGAAAAAGAATACATCAAAGCCCCAGAAGAAATGCAAAATTTGAGAAAACTAATCAGTGAGATGTGCACAAATTTCCAAAATCAAATCAATGAGTTGAAAGCAATATAGTTAAAGAGATAAGTGGCATCAAGCAGACATTGAGCAAATGCTAAGAAGAATTTGCAATACTAAATAGAAAAGTAACAGAGTTCATGAGAGTGAAAGATACAATAGGTAAGGTCAAAAACACATTTGTGGCATACAACAGCAGGCTTGAAATGATAGAAGAAAGAATAAGTGATACCAAAGACAGAACAGCTAAAATTGAAGAGAGAAAAGAACAGAGAGAGACAAGAATGGAAAAATTTGAGCAGGGACTCAGAGAGTTGAATGACAACACAAAATGCAACATCATATGTGTCATGGGAGTTCCAGAAGGAGAATAGAAGGGAAAAGGAGCAGAAATAGTATTAGAGGAAATAGTAGATGAAAATTTCCCAACTCTCAGGAAAGAAATGAACTAACAGGTCCAAGAAGCACACCATACCCCAAATCAGAATAAATCCAAATAGACCTACTCCAAGACACGTACTACTCAGAATGTCATATGTCAAATATAAAGAGAAAATTCTCAGGGCAGCAAAGCAGAAGCAAACCATCACATACAATGGACATCCAGTAAGACTTAACACAGATTTCTGTTGAGAAAGCATGAAGGCAAGAAGACAGTGGTATGATACAATTAGGAAACTGAAAGAGTTTAGAAGAAATAATAGCAGAAAGGATAACCAAAGAGTAAAAAGACAGACAAAAACCAGATGACATATGAAAACCAAAGAATAAAATGGAGGAAATAAATAGTGCATTTACAGTAATATCATTGAATGTGAATAGATTAAACTCCCCAATCAAAAGATATAGGCTGATAAAATGGATTAAAAAACATCAGCCATCCATATGCTGCTTACAAGAAAGTCACCTTACACCAGGGATACAAACCGGCTGAAAGTGAAAGGTTGGAAAAAGATACTTCACATGAATAGTAACCAGAAAAAAGCAGAGGTAACTATACTAATATCAGACAAAACAGACTTTAAATCCAAAAATTTATAAGACATACAGAAGGTCATTTTATATTAATAAAATAGACAATCCACCAGGAAGATATACCAATAATAAATATCTATGCACCTAACCAGGGTGCCCCAAAATACTTAAGGCAAACTCTGGCAAAACTGAAGGGAGAAATAGACATTTTGAAAATAATCTTTGGAGACATCAACACCCCACTCACATCACTAGATAGAACAACTAGACAGAAGATCATCAAGGAAACAGAATATGAACAATTTGATAAGCAAGTTAGACCTAAGAGACATATACAGAACGTTGCATCCAAACTCAGTGGGTTGTACACTATTTTCAAGTGCTCATGGATCTTTCTCTGGGATAGACCACATGTTAAGTCACAATGCAGCTCTTAATAAATATAAAAAGATTGAAATTATACAAAGCACCTTCTCAGATCATAATGAAATGAAACTGGAAATTAATAACAGACAGGAAAAAAGTAAATTCACAAATGTGTGGAGGCTGAACAACACACTCCTAAATAATTAGTGGGTCAAAGAAGAAATTGCAAGTGAAATCAGTAAATATATTGAGACAAATGAAAATGAGAACACAATATATCAAAACTTATGGCATACAGTGAAGTCAGTCTTGAGAGGGAAATTTGTAGCCCTAAATGCCTGTATTAAAAAAGAAGAAAGATCTAAACACAAAGATTTAAGTGAACAGCTACAGAAACTAGAAAAAGTACAGCAAGCCAATTCCAAAGCAAGCAGAAGGAAAGAAATAATAAAGATTAGAGAAGAAATAAATGAAAATGAGAACAAAAAAACAAAAGGGAAAATCAACAAAACCAAAAGCTGGTTCTTTGAAAAGATGAATAAAATTGACAAACACCTAGAGAGACTAACAAAGAAAAAAAGAGAGAAGATGCAAATAAATACGATCAGAAATGAAAGGGGGAAGTTACAAGTGACCTCACAGAAATAAAAAGAATCATAAGAGGATATTATAAGAAACTATATGCCAACAAACTAGACAACCTGGATGAAATGGATAAATTCCTAGAAAACCAACCTACACTGATGCTACAAGAAATACAAGAACTTAACAAACCAATCACATTAAGAAGATTGAATCCATCATCAAAAATCTCCCAGCAAAGAAAAGTCCAGGAGCAGATGGCTTCACAGATGAATTCTGCAAAGCATTTAGAAAATAATTAACACCAATCCTGTTTAAACCCTTCCAAAAAAATTGAAGAGGAGGGAAAATTACCCAACACATTTTATGAAGCCAACATAACCCTAATACCAAAGCCAGATAAAGATACTAAAAGAAAAGAAAATTACAGGCCAATCACTCTAATGAACATGGATGCAAAATTTTTTAACAAAATACTTGCAAATTGAATCCAACAGCTTGTTAGAAGACATACATCACAACCAACTGGGATTTATTCCAGGTATGCAAGGCTGGTTCAACATAAGAAAATAAATCAATGTTATACACTGCATTAAGAAATTGAAGGAAATAAAAACACATAATCATATATCAATCAATGCAGAAAAGGCATTTGACAAAATCCAACATCCTTTTTTGATAAGAACACTTCAAAAGATAGGAATAAAAGGAAAATTCCTCAATATGATAAAAGGCATATGTGAAAACCCACTGCCAACATTTGCAAATTACTTTTTTCCTGTCTATTACTGATTTCCAGTTTCATTCCATTATGATCTTTCCTTCTGCTTGCTTTGGGATTGGTTTGCTGTTCTTTTTCTCATTTCTAGTTTGAAAGCTTTCCCTCTAAGATCAGGAAGAAGACAAGAATGCCCACTGTCACCATTGTTATTCAGTATTGTACTAGAAGTTCTAGCCAGGGCAATTAGACAAGAAAAAAAGATTAAAGGCATCCAAATAGGAAAAGAGGAAGTAAAACTCTTACTGTTTGCAGATGACATGATCCTGCACTAAGAAAATCCTGAAGTATCCACGACAAAGCTACATGAGCTAATAAAAAGTTCAGTAAAGTGGCAGCATACAAGATCAACATGCAAAAATCAATAATATTTTTGTACACTAGTATTGATCAATCTGAGGAGGAAATCAGGGGGGAATTTCCGTTTTCAATAACAACAAAAGACTCAAATACCTAGGAGTTAATTTAAACAGAGAAGTACGGGTCCTATATGCAGAAAACTACAAAACAATGTTAAAAGAAATTTTAAAAGACCTAAACAAATGGAAAGACATTCTGTATTCATGGATTGGAAGAATAAATATCGTGAAGATGTCAATCTAACCCAAACAGATTTACAGATTCAATGCAATACTAATCAAAATCCCAACAGCTTACTTTACAGAATTAGAGAAGGCAATTACCAAATTCATTTGGAAGGGTAAGTGCACCCAAATAGCCAAAAGCATTCTAAAAAAAGAAGAGCAATGTGGGAGAAATTTCACTGCCTGACTTTGAAACATATTACAAAGCTACAGTGGTCAAAACAACATGGTACTGGCATAAAGATAGACATATTGAACAGTGGAATAGAATT
>JAQZBX010050024.1:0-19767 GCA_029593785.1 Cabassous unicinctus | reverse complement strand
GTTGTTAATGTGGGAAAATGTGGGAGGTGTAGAAAGCGGGGCTTATGGGAATCCCCTATATTTTTACGTAACATTTATGTAATTGAAATACATTTAAAAACAAAATAAAATAAAATATTATTAAAAAAAAAAAAAGAATTACCTCCTGAAATCCTCCTTGTTTCACAAAAGGGGTCTCTTTCTAAGCCAAACTCAGCATATAAATGCATTACCTGTCCCCCTTGTGGGACATGACTCCCAGAAATAAGCTTCCCTGGCACCAAGGGATTATTGCCAAGCACCAACTAAAAATGCAACTGATAAAAGACCTTGACTAAAAGGGGTAAAGGGTAATTACAAATGAGCTTTTATGGCTAAGAGATTTCAAAGTGAGTTGGGAGTTCATTCCACAGGTTACACTTATGTATGCCTCATTAAGATCTCATTGACTGACACAGTAAATATTACCATATATAGCAGGGCTCCTGAGGGCTCTGGAGACATCCAGACACTATAGGTAGGGCTGACAGCTCAGGAGTTTGGTGCCTTGCCAGTGGGCCTTACTTTGGAATTTATGTTCCCAGTGTGACAGAGTTGGATTAAGTAGTTGTTTCCTGACGCATGGCTCTTCTGCCCTTTCTTTTTGAACCTATGGTTAGTACTAGAGTTGATAGTTATATGTCCAAGAGATTTAAATCTTTGTGCTTTTCATGTGCTATTCGGGCCCTGAATCTCAACAGAGTTGCAAGCCTACTTTCCAGTTCATTGAACACACCCAGGACAATGAACAAGGAAATGATAATGGATAATGACCATCACAAGGAACAGAGATAGTCTCCATCTGCCCCATGGGATTTAAGCCCTCTCTGATGTAGAGATGGCACCACCATCCCAGAATCTTCAGGTTTGGGGGATGAACAATGGACTAGAGTAGACTTACTGCTATATTTCTACAGACTTATTGTTATTCTAGCAATGGAAGAAATTTTGTCATTGATGTGGAGGCAGTGGCTACTGCAGGTTCTGAGGGGAGGGTGAGGGGAAAAATTGCTGTAATATGGGTGCATTTTCAGGACATTTGGACTGTCCTGAATGGTACTGCAATGACAAATACAGGTCATTATATATCTTGTCATAACTTACAAAATTGTGTGGGAGAGAGATTAAACTATATTGTAAACTATAATCCACACTTAGTGGCAATGCTCCAATGTGTTCATCAGTTTTAACAAATATGTCTCAATAATGAAGGATGCTGTTGGTATGGGAAAATGTGGGAATGGTAGGGAGTGGGATATATGGGATTCCCCTACATTTTTTATATAATATTTATGTACTCTAAGTATGTTTAAAAAAATAAAAGAAAAATGATGCAAATGTGAAATTAATCATCTCCTTTCCTCACCATGTTTTAATAAACAAACAAAACACATAAAGTGATTTCCTCATCTAAATTGTTTAAAATGTTTTATATGACTGATTCTTGGGCTGCATTAAAAATATTCAACAATATGCTCTTTTTTCAGCAAAACACCCAATGCAAAAGAACAGAGCATGGCTATAAGTGCATATTGCTAACTTGTGTAGCAAAAGTAATATTAAAGATAGTATTTTAGGGAAGAAGATACAGCTCAGTGATTGAATGCCTGCTTCTCATATCTGAGTTCCTGGGTTCAATCTCCAGTACGTCCTATAAAAAATAGCATTTAACATCAAAATCATTTAAAGGGAAGTTGATAATTCATTCTTAAAAACTACAACCAACGAAGGATGAATTCCTAAATATTTAAGAGCAACATCAATATGTACAGACAGTGGAGCAGGTGTAGATTAGTGGTTGAGGGCAAGCTCAACACGTAGAGATTCTGGATTCAATATCATGTATCTTATAAAATTGCACAAATTAAACTGAAAGTATTATCAGAAGAAATTGCAAAATCCATAGTCATGGAGGAAGATTTTTTATCATTACCAGAGAAAAAGGAAGTATCTTTTACAGAACAATTAAATATGATTTAAAATCTTGATCTAATATAAATTTATAAAATCCGCCAATAAAATTACATATCCTTTTCAACTAAACAAGGAACATTTACAAAACTAAAGCACTGTATGAGTTTATGAAAAAGTCTCAACTAATTGAAAATAATTGATAATTACAAAAGAACATTAGAGGAGAATTTATGTAAATCTTGGTAAACCATATTATGGCATACTTTGATATTTTTGTAGAGAGCTATATATTTTAGGTAATGATTTACCTCTGCATATTTTCAAGAAAAAACTGTGCCAAACAATGTTACAAGCAAGGTGATTTTATTTATATCTTCCCTGGTAAGGGAGAGAGGGTAGACCTGAACTGGGAGGAAGGAAAGGGGAGGTTGAGTTTTGAAATCAGGGTAAGGGCAGTGGAAAACTACCATCAGGCAATCTGATCAAAGAAGGGAAGGAGGGTAAGTGTGAGGTTGATAACTTGGAATAGCTAGTATCTGAATGTGTCTCCCCCACTTTGTTTTTTGCAATTTTAATTTGTTTTCTTGGCAGTCCTACAGTTGCAAGAGAAGTTTAAAGGTAATCAGGGAGTGCGAGGGAGCAGGTAAAATCCCACAGGAGCAAGCCAGGCATCTTAGTCAAGGCAAAGAATAATAATTTTGGTCAACACTAATCTGAAAAATTTACTCAAAATAAATTAAGGAAAAAATTTATTTTGGATTATACATTTATCATGGAAAGGAATATAAACTATATTTTTAATTATGATTTTGTGCCCACATAATATATTTTCGTGACTGCTGCAGAAAAAAATACATAGTAATTTCATTGGAGAGGGGGAGTTTGATTTTTCTAGAATATATGTATAGATCAATATTTATTTATAGAAATTGGTTAGAAAATGACTTGAGGTGTATTTCCTTTTAATTGTACATGTATATTTAAGCTGCTGATAGTGAGCTATATGAATTTGATAGTTGTTACTCTTAATTTATTTCAAGTTTTGGGTATTGGGCATGTGTCACCAGAGAGGATAATTAAATCTGTAATAGAAGATCAATTTATTATACTTGCTACTATGGGAGTGTCTCATTTAAAAATAGAAGCACACATAAAAAATGAGTTGTATTATTCAGTTTCCTCAAATATTTGTTTAAAGGTTATATCTGATATTTTTCATTATTTCCTAAATAAGCAGTTGTTTTCTTTAAAGAACTCACATTTACTTAGTTAATTCAACTCATATTTAGAAGATTATCCATGCTGCTCTGTTCTATGACATGACTATAGGCTCACATGGTCCTCTGTTTGAGAAATCTAAATTTTTAAGCAGTGTTGAGAAATATTCACATTCCACACAATCCAAGCAAGGTTTGCACTTAATATCTAGTTTCATAATCACAGAGTGGTGCATTCATCACCACAATCAATTTCAGAACATTTTCTTTACTCCAAAAAGAAAAATCATATATCCTTAAGGAGTCACCTCTCAATTGCTATATTCTTCCCCAACTCTACATAACCACTAATCTAATTCTGCCTCTAGAGTTTCATTTATACTTTAAAATATTAAAATAATATTTGTAACTATAGCCCACAGTTTAAATTAGGTGTATTTTTCCATAAACATCCTTATTAATAACACCTTGAAATAGTGATGTACATTTGTTATAGTTCATGAAAGAACATTCCTTTAGTTGTTTTATTCACCAAAGACATTACCCACAACAGGGTTCACTATGTTTTATAGTCCCACATTTTGGTCTTTAGATTTCTTTCTAGTAACATATACAACCCAAAACTTCCCCCTTTAACCTCATTCACAAATCATTCAGTGCTGTCAATTATACTAACAGTAATGTGCTACCATTACCACTATCCATTTTCAAACACTTAAAATCAAGCTAAATTGAAATTCTGCACAAATTAAGCATCAGCTCCCCATCCCCTACCTACATTCTCTCTCTTGGCAACCTATATTCTAGATTCTATTTCTGTGACTTCATAGTGGTGAGATCATAAAATATTTGCCCTTTTGCATATGCCTTATTTCATCCAACATAATTTCTTCCAGGTTTTGATGGCTAGGCTAAAGTGTCAACTTGGTCTGGTAATTGTGCCCACATTCCTCCTTTGAGTGTGCTACTCCAGTTCATTTACCAAGTGACCAGAAATACTGCTAGTTTTGATTGAGGACCAGAAAAAAGGAGGCTTGGTGATAGGTCCAGGCTGCTGTGCAAGCTGCACTACCACTTAGGCCATATGATCCAGCAAATCCAATGGTGCTGGAAGTTTCAGTGGCAAATAGAGATGCTGTCTGGAGCCTTTGACAGGCCCCTATAAGAGAATCAAAATGCAAACCCTTAGGATTTTGGGACAAAGCCCTGCCATCCTCTGCAGATAACTATTTTCCTTTTGAGAAATAGTTTTGGAATGTCCCTGGGCCTTATTAGAGAGCAAATGTTTAACTATGGGCCATCAAGTTACCAATAGACTTGACTTGCCTATCATAAGCTGGGTATTGTATGACCTACCAAACCGTAAAGTTGGACATGAACAGCAGCACACCATAAAAAAGTATAAGTGGTATATATGAGATAAGGCTTGAGTGGGTCCTGAAGGTACAAGTAATTTACATGAGGAAGTAGCCCAAATGCCCATGATCACCACCCCTGCCATGTTACCTTCTCCTTCCCAGCCCACAGCTTTGGCCTTTTGGGGAGTCCCTTACAATCAGTTCACTGAGGAATAGAAAACTCAGGCCTTGTTTACACATGGTTCTGCATTATATGCACCCAAAAGTGGACAGCTGCAGGATTGCAGCCTTTTCCTGGGACATCCCTGAAGGGTAGCGGTGAGGGCAAATCTTCCCAGTGGGCAGAACTTCAAGCAGTGCAAATGGTTGTTCATTTTACTTGGAAGAAGAAATGGCTAGAGGTGCATTTGTACACTGATTCATGGGCTGCTGCCAATGATTTGGCTGGATGGTCAGGGACTTGGGAGGAACATGATTGGAAATTTCTTGACAAAGAGTTCTGGGGAAGAGGTGTGTGGATAGCCTTTTCTGAGTGGGCAGAAACATGAAAATATTTTTGTCCCAAATGAATGCTCACAAGGGGGTGACTTCAGCAGAGGAAGATTTTAATAATCAAGTGGATTATTTGACCTGCTCTGTGGCTAACACTCAACCTCTTCCCAAAGCCACTCCTGTCATTGTCCAATTGGCTCATGGACAAAGTGGCCATGGAGGCAGGAATGGAGGTTATGAATGGGCTCAGCAACATGGACTTCCCCTCACCAAGGATGACTTGGCTACAGCCACTCCTGAGTGCCCAATCTGCCAGCAGCAGCAGAAACCCACAGTCCGCCCCTGATATGGCAACATTCCTAAGGTGATCAGACTGATACCTAGTGTCAGGTTGATTACATTGGACCACTTCCACCATGGAAGGGGCAGCAATTTGTTTTAACTAGGATATACACATACTCTGGATATGGGTTTGCATTTCCTGCACATAATGTTTCTTCCGAAACTACCATCCAGGTACGTACGGAATATCTTATCTACCATCATGGCGTTCCACATAGCATTGCTTCTGACCAAGGAACCCTTTTTACAACAAATGATGTGCAGGAATGGACACATGCCCATGGAATTCACTGGTCTTACCATGTTCCTCATCATCTTGAAGCAGCTGGATTGACAGAACAGTGGAATGACCTTATGAAGACTCAATTACAGTGCCAACTAGATGGCAATACCTTGCAGGGCTTGGGCAATGTTCTCCAGGAGGTTGTGTATGCTCTAAATAAATGTCCACTCTATGGTGCTGTTTCTCCCATAACCAGGATTCATGGGTCCAGGAATCAAGAGGTGGAAATGGGAATGGCACCACTCACTATTACCCCTAGTGTCCCACTAGGAAAATTTTGCTTCCTGTCCCTGCAACCCTAAGCTCTGCTGGTCTACAGGTCTTAGTCCCAAAAAAGGAGGAGTGCTGCCACCAGGGAACACAATGATTCCATTGAACTGGAAGTTAATATTGCCACCTGGGCACTTTGGGTTCCTCCTACCTCTAAATCAACAGGCAAAGAAGGGAATTATTCTGCTGGCTGGTGTGATTGATCCTGACTATCAAGGGGAAATAGGACTGCATTTACATAATGAGGGTAAAGAAGATTATGCCTGGAATACAGGAGATCCTTTAGGTTGTTTCCAATACTGCCATGTCCTGTGATTAAAGTTATTGGAAAATTGCAAACACCTAATCAAAACAGGATTAACAATGGCTCAAAATCTTCAGGAATGAAAGTTGGGGTCACCCCATCAGACAATGAACTATGGCCAGCTAAAGTGCTTGCTGAGGGTAACAGGAACATGGAATGGGTAGTAAAAGAAGGTAGAGAGAAATATGAACTTTATCCATGTGACCATTTACAGAAATGAGAACTGTAATAGTCATGAATCTTTCTTTCTTGTTTCATTATGAGTATGATTGTATATGTACACAAAATGAATTTCTTTGTTTTCTTCCCCAACCTTTTCCCTTATCATATGACAAGGTGTATTAGTTTCATGTCATATTTAAGGATGTCAAGATTAAAAGTGAATATTACCCAAGGACTTGCATGCTATTCTGTAGGGAATTAATGCATTTCTAGTTGTTCACAGGAGAGTTGCAAATTGTTAATTGGATATATATAAATATATATATGTATATATATATATTTATATATATTCATGTCTGTTATTGTTTTTACTTAAAGGCTAAGTATGGATTAAGGTAATATGTATGGTTGCTCAGTTGACAAGGGGTGGACTGTGATGTTTAGCTAATGTGTCAACTAGGCCAGGTAATTGTGCCCAGTTGTTTGTTCAAGCAAGCACTGGACTAATTGTAATTCAAGGATATTTATGGGCTTTAGTCATCAGTGAGATTACTGCATAGATGGCTGGCTGATCACATTTACCATCAACCAGGGAGGTTGTCATCAGCAATGAGTGATGTTTTATCCAATAAGCTGAATGCCTTAAAAGGGGAAGTGATTTCAGCATTCAAAGAAAATTTCCCAACTCATTTTGGACAGCCAACATCTCCTAGTAACTCTTCAAGGACGTTCACTGGACTTTCACTGGAGCCCCTGGTTTGCAGCCTGCCTGCAGAATTTGGACTTGTGCATCTCCATGGTCATGTGAGAGACTCTTATAAACTCTCATACTATTTAGAGATATTGCCTGTTGATTCTGTTTCCCTAGAGAACCCTGACTAATGCACAGGTTCATCCATATGTTTGCATGCATCCATACTTCATTCTTTCTTACTGCTGAATAATATTGCATTGAATGTATCTACCACACTTTGTTTATCAACTCATCTGTTGATTGACCCTTTGGTCCCAAAATTTGGCAACTGAGACATCTAATTTTGAACAGTCCCTGCACTCAGGTTTACAAGACTAGGGGAAGGAGAAAGATAGTCATTAAATAATCAAGGATGGATGAATTAATATGAGTTTAGGGGAGGTTTGAAGAGGAGATCCTGTTTTAGACTGAGAGTGAGAAATGCTTCCCTATAGGGATGAACTTTTTAGCTGAGACAGAAGGAAGGATAGACATGTACAATGTAAAAATCCATTTCAAAGGACTGGGGTATGATGAATATATTAAGTTTAAAAGTTTTGGTTTTGTTTCTATTTAGAATGAGGCATTGGTTTTCTTTCAAGTAAAGAAAGAAAGTAATTATATTACCCTAATTCTAAGCAGCTCTCCCTGGGTCCTGGGCAGAACTCTTTGGCCCTTCTAAAGAGTCAGACATCTTCCTGCAAACCAGTCTACCTATGACCCAGACCATTGAATTGGTGTCAGAGCATTTCTTCCTGGTGGGAAACATGGCTTCCCACCTTGTGATCTGGGATAGGTAGACTTGCCTTTGCTCTCTAGAAAGAGGCCTTTTAGGACATTAGGGAACAGTTTCATTCTTATCCACATATGCTGAATAGGTTGTGTTTATCTGTTCTACCTACCTTCTCTCAGTGGTCATGCATTTACCCAGAAAATTTAAAGCATTCTGTCATAATCTTTCACAACCTCATTACAGTTCATCTTATAATCAGAAATCCACCTTTGAGGGTTCAATCCATCTTTTTATATCCATGAAAACACACTTGTCCAATAATGGTTTTTGTTGCATATGCACAACTGGAGGGTTTTTTGAAAGCAATAAACAATACTCACCTCTCAACATCCCATTCTCTCATCCTTTGAATGTTCTGCAAATGATTAAATAAAGCCTAATATCCAGAATTCTATGGGAAAATGGGTGTGGTAGAGAAACTGCCAAGATTCTGATGCAGAGTCTGTCTCCACTCTCTTCAATTTCAGTGTGTTATATTAGTGATAATTTCCCAACACCAAACTTTCCCTCCACACTTCAGCTAAGGTCTTTTATGTAACAAAAATGGGGTGCCACTCCACACATAGCAGCTTCAGTCCAGCATCTCTTTGAGATTGCAACTTTGGCCCAAATCTAGCAGTTGTGCACATTTCTTGAGTGCAGAGGACAGATTACCCACAACAGATAGCAGTGAGATGACAATGATTCAGATTGCTAAAAGAACCACCAAGGGGGAAAATGTCTTATATAACCCTGAGGTTCCACACATTATCATTATCCTTAGCCTCAAGCAGGGCAGGGTCCTTGATAGGATATTCTCCTGATGCCTAGAAAAGGCAGATCCAAACTGCTCTCTCACATGTAGACATTCAGTACCCAACTTAGGTGCTGATCTTTTTCTGTGCTTGAATTGAAAAAAACTTCTGTGGCTTTCAACTTTTTTCCCAAATCAATTCCCACTCCTTTGAGGCATTGTCTATTTCTCATGAATATGGGGTAAATATGGCTAGGCAAAAGCAGCATATTAGGGTCAAGATTCTATGGAATGAGACAGATTTAGGAAAGGACATGGGATTAAATTTAGACCTCAAATGCTTTGTACACTGTGTTGGTGAGAATGTGACTGCATGTCATCAAGGAGAGGTTTCTCAGAGGGCCAGGCCACAGAGACAATAGATTTTGGATGCCTCACACCAGCAAGAATGTCAGAGCTGTATGTTGTACATGGGACAGTCTGTGAGAAGAGAGTGCCTGAAGTGGAATTTCATTATCATCTTCTATTGCCCTACACTTCACAGAGATGTCCTCAGGTCAAGAAAAAGGGTAAAGTTCTTTTATTCTATTTAGGAATAGTACAATGAAAAATGGTTACAGAATAAAAGAGGAGGAAAAGGAGTTGCTGTCACTAAATGCAGTGGATAATGGGAAATGCAAGAATTAGAAAATTGATAACTAGAAAATGACACTGAGAAAGTGTCCTATGAAAAATGGACAAGGATTAAATTTATACAGTAAAGAGGAAGAGGCCAGACAGAAAAACAAAGAGCACAGGATAAAAGCTGATACAAAAGCAGCAGGCATTAGAAAAAGAATGAGAGATGCTGGTACCTGATGAGCTCAGGAGAGCATCAGAGAAATGAACCCCACTTCCCAATGAAGCAGAGCCATTCCATACTTTATCTAAACTTTCTTATCTTTGAGATATTATGTTTCTGTCTCTCAAGGCCTCTGCCTCAATTACAGAAATATTTCTGTCACATTCAGGTGGTGCTGGAGAGCTGTGTCAGCTCCTGGGGATGTCCTAATGAGGGTCAAGAACTCACTGGGCATTCAGAAGACAAACAGATCCATCTGAGCAGCCACATTTTCCAGCAAGCAAGATATTGAGAGCTTAGTACAAGAGACCATGCCCACTATCCCCTAGAGGAATTTTAGTGGGGAGATTATCCCCTGAGACCAAATCACATATTCAGTTTTCACTTTCTCTCCAACATTATGGGCTGATTTTTCAGGCTCCACATTTGCAAGGTCTCTGTAGCCTACATGAGAATCTATAGGTGACAGGATTTTGATTCAGCCACAAAACTTACATATATTGACAGTTCCTTTGTGCAGAGGAGATTCCCCACAACATGCAGAAGTGAAATGATAATCCTTCTGTCTGTTAAAAGAAACATGAAGGGGAAAATGTATCAGTCCTGCAGTGTCACTATAAATATTATACTTAGTCCCTAGGAAGTGGATGAACATCTTTTCCCATTTTCTTGCTCCCCAGCCAAGCAAGGTCCCACACTCCAGTTTCATTCTGACACACTCAGCATGTGGTTTGATCCATGACAATTTTCTGTGCCTTACACCTAAGAGATTTCTTTCCATGACCAGGAGCCATGTATTTCCTTGTAGCAAGTCCCACTTTTTTTAGAATGACAGCTTTTGGGGAAATTTTTGGGGGGAGAAACTTGTTCTGGGATTTTGATTCTGGAGAATGGGACAGAAGCCAGAAAAGAATTTGCAAAATCAGTATAAATTTGGGGACATGAATTGGAGGTGGATGTGTTCAGAGAACCAGTCCTCTCTTTGGATGAAGATGACAGCCCCACAGAGTGTTAGGACAGACCCTTTCATTAGGCCTGCAGCTAGGTATCACCTTGATGGAAATGGGGCAGGTATGTGAAAAGTGGGTGTCTGAATGGGCTTTGTTATTAATTTTTACTTCTATATCAGGAAATTCCCCAACACTTCAACTCACAGTTAATCCACAGGAGAGGAACAAAGGGCTCCTTCCTTTATGTTATGGTTCATCATTCTCAGCACTATTGACATTTGGGGCCAGATCATTCTTTTGTTTTCTTTCAGAACAGAGGTTTAGCAGCAGTCCTGGTACCAGACCTCCAGATGTCAAAAGCACCTGATGATCCCCACAAACTGTAGTAATGAAAAATGTTTCCACACCATGTGAAAAGTTTTCTGGGGGCAAAATTACCCCTGGTTGAGAAACACTGCTTTATTTAATTTGAAGTATGGCAGAAGCAATGATAAAAATCACAAAATAAAGAGGCCAATCGCAGGTGCCTGATATGTGGTATATGTGAATGCTGTGTAAATTATAGAGCAAAGATGATGAAAGAAGGCAAGGCCAGGGGATCTGTTTCCAAAACTGTAGAGAAAATAAAACCAACTTAGCTCAGCTTCTAAGGGCCTGCTGGTGAGTACACAGTTGACCAAAACTTTGATCGTATGTTAGCCTTGAGGGAAGAATTAATCAAAATGTGGAGGGTCCACCTCTTAGTGTACGTGTGATACTACCTAAGTTATTTAACCTCTTTGCTCCAGTGTTTAGGCACTTTTAATTTTTGGGTGTTATTATGATCACTATTACTTCCATTGAAAAATTAAAATAAAATTTATGAATTGCTATTATAGTTATATTATAGTCAAGAGTAGTGTTTAATTTAATTTAATTTAATTTAATTTTATTTTTTTTATTGTGGGTAAAAATCAAATTTTTCACAATACATACCATTATTTGTAAAATGATATATAAATACATATGCATATATGTGCATTTGTTTACATAAATGTTATTTGTTATATGTATGTATATATATATATATTTTTAAAGGTGCCTAGATAACCTAAATATTATTCAGAAATTACAGGGATTTCCATGTTCCCCACCACCCACACCTCCAACAAAATCCCACACCACCATTCCTCATCCATGTGGTACAACACCCGCAATGGATATACACATCCTGGGGCCTTGCCACCGAGCATAGACCGCAGTTCACATCACAGACCACACTCTCTCCCACCCAGTTCTGCATGGTATATTCTGATGGAAAATGGCCTACATCCGTCACTGCTTCGCCAATCAGGACAACCCCCAAAGTCCCGAAAAAGCCCGAGTATTTCAACTGCCCCTCCTCTCCCTGTCCCCAAAATGTCCAGTGGCCACCAGCTCCACCATACTGTTACAATTTCTTCCATTGCTTGAATCACAATATGTCTACAACAGAACACCACCAAGTCCACTCTAGTCCACAGCTCCTCCCCAAATCCTGAGGGGCCTCGGAAGGTGATGTCCACTCCACCTCCAAGTGAGAGAGGGCTTATATCCCATGGATATAGTGGATGGGATTATCTTGCCTTCAGCTGCAGGCCCTCTCCATTCCCTGGGATGTCTGTTGCCCATCGTCGTCTCCTCGCCAGGTTATTTGGATGAGCCCATTGAGCTGTAGGGTAGGAGTTGCAGCTCCACTGATATTCCAGGCACAGCTGGCACATAGATGGGCCAGAGGATAAAGTCTCTGGAAGTACACCTAAAAACTCCTGCATCACATAGAGGTTTGAGTAGAAGGGACTGATGGACCATGTGCAGGGATGACTTATTTGAGTCCAACTCTGTCACTCTCAGGAACACAGATGCCAATGAAGAGCCCACTAATTAGGCATCAATCACTGGGGCTATCCCCACTTGTATAGGACCTGGTTGTCACCAGAGTCCTCAGGGGTCCCTCAGTGTTGGGTGATATCCACTTTGTTGTTCTATGATATCCTATTGAGGTGTGCATAAGCATTACCTCTGGGATGACCTCCCAACTGTCTTTGAAGTCTCTTAGCCACGTGAACTCATTTCTCTTTACCTTTTCCCCCTTTTCTTCAAGGAGGATGGCCCACTGATGGGTTCTTGTTATTGAGGACTACCCTTATGAGTATTTGCTATTCTAATTGAAACTTAGCCTACTGTTATGGGGTGCCTAAGGGTTGCCACCTGAGAGTCTCCTTGTTGCTCAAATGTGGCCTCTCTCTAAGCCAAACTCAGCATTTGAATGCATTACCTTCCCCCCAACGTGGGACATGACTCCCGGGGATGAGCCTCCCTGGCAACGAGGGATTAATACCAAGTGCCAACTGGCAACATGATCGGAAAAAGACCTTGTTTAATTTTATTTTGATTTTTTTCATGTTTCCTACCAGCAACCTGTAAAGAAAGTTCATCCCTGCAGCTTGAGCATGTGTGAAAATGAACAATGAGTGTCACTTTCTTGTTTAATCCCTCGTCCCACAGATTTAGGCTCCCTCCATACCTGAAGGATGAAAGAATAGAATGTAAGGGGTGGGGTTTTGCCTATGAACTTGTGCAGTGTATCTCACAATATAAATATTGCCCTTCTCTGGGGCTCCCTCGGAGGTTTAGATTATCACCTAGTTATGAGAAAATGGGTCTTAGCATCAACTACTCACAAGTCGTATACGGGCATCTGAAACCTGGTAGACAAGAGTAATGGAAGTCAAAAAGGGGAGTTGTAGTGTGGAAAATTTATACGTATTTCATCCGGGGGATATCTGGAAAACCTCACTCAAACTCAGCCCTTACTGCCACCAACATAATCAGACTGAAGCCTTCTTCTTCCTGGCCATAAGGACCAGCTGGAAATGTGTGAGGCTAAGCCATTCATTCAACCTCAATAAATTGGTCAATAAATGTGAGAATGATAGATGAGAGAGAGAGAAACATAAAGACAAGGAGACTGAGACAGCAAGCCAGTGGCAGGGAGAGGACATTGATTACTGGTAGGAGATAAGGGTCTCTTAATCACTTGGCACAACCACCATAAACTTGAAATAAGGAGAGCATCAGGATCCAGGCCTACTTCATCAATTTGGCAAAGACATTCTACAATATCCCTCAATTTTAACATCCTCCTAAATATGCTGATCTTTCACCCCATAATGCCTTCCACCATCACAGCAGAAAGCCCCACACATTGAGGAAGAAGAAAAAAGATAAACATTTTAATTCAGGTGAATGCAGGGTAAGGAAGACACACAGCCTTTAGAGGTAAGTAATATCCAGTTCTAATTTCCCACTCCATGTGAGCAAAGTTTCTAACATAATCTCATTTCAACAGATCCCTGTGTGTTTAGGAGACTCTACCCCAAGAATGATTTTGAAACTAAGTTTCCTGATTCTCTCTAGCGCTGCATGCCTTTCTTTGTTTTCTTTTTTGGGTTGAATCCCCAAAAGGCATATTCAAATGCCGACCCCAATTGTGATGTGGGTGCAGACCAATTTGTAAACAGGATTTTTAAAGATGTTATTAGTTAAGGTGTACATTTATTTATGAATGTTATCTTTGAAGATCTTATTTAGATGAGTCCCAAATGAATCCCGTTGAGCCTTAATCTACATGATTGGAGTCCTTAAATGCAAAGGGAATTTTTATATAGTCAGTAGAAGCCAAAAGTCTGTAGTAAGCAAAGGAGCAGACTCAAGGAGAGATTGTACCATGTGACAGTGGATTTCCAGAAGGCTGCAGACTCTTGGGGTAAGTCTGTCCTGCCAATATATGGATATCAGATTTATAGTGTCAAAAAACATGAATCAATACTTTTATAATATTTCCTTAGCAGCCCTGACAAGCTGAGATTTTTTCCTTCTCACAGCTCAAGGGCTCTCTTGACAACAAACCTCAGAGTCAATTCAATTTCACTAATCTACAAGACTAGTGGCCAAAGACCTTACAAAGATGTTTATTTTTTTCTAGATTAAAATCTTGCAGTTGAGGAAGATTCTTGAGAGTAGAAGAAATATGTTGACACTAGGCATCAGTGAACCCAAAAGTTTTACAAATATAAGAGAGCCATAAAGTGACAAATATTTTTGGATATTGTCACAGTTTGGCATTATTTTTGAATTCCAAAAATGGTATTTGAATAGAACTTTCCAAAGCAAACTTGAGAATGTGGTTTGGCTTCTCATTGCAGTTTATGGTAAAATGCTAGATGAGAGAGATAAGTCAAGAACTTAATTGTTAGGCACCATAAAACCAGAAAAAGATTCCAGAAATTCCAAGCCTTTGGAAATCAAGCCCCCAGAGGATAGTGCCCCATTTGAGGAATTAACTAAACTTGGAACTTGTATATCAGGATTGAAAATGCAGTAATCTAAGAAAACTTGTGGGAGGTCTTGTTGTCTGATGGCTTGGACCACTGCTTCTTGCATGCTAAAGCAACAAGCTTTTTGAGAGAGCTGTATGAATAAAAGCACTGTCAGTTTGGACTAAAATGGACATGTAAGGGAAAGATGGAAGGGGAAATAGCTTTAAGAGGAAAAACATGGAAGCTGAGATCTGGATGTAAGACATCACCTTGGGCCAAGAGAGGAACACCACCCATGTGTACAGAGAGGGTGAGTTTGCTCCAGCAGTGGAAGAGGGTGGATGTTCCAGCCCACTGTTCAGGAAGAGGTTTTCTGTCCCAGGGTTCAGGAAGGGTGAAGCACATTCCTCAAGTGTTAGGGAGGGTAAGGTCAACACCCCATAGGTCTGAGGGGGTGAGCCTGCCCTCCATGGAGTAGGGGAGGTCAGATTGCCAACTCATTGCTCTGAGGGGGTTTGGCCTATATGCCAAATGTTTTGGAGGATGTAGTCTTCACTTCACTGTAAGAGGGGGGTTAAGACTCTAACCCAGAGATTGGGTAAAATGGGGCAATGACCCCAACACTCTTGGAGGATGAGGTGTGGAGCTCAGTCACCACCCATATGTTTGATGAGGGTGGAATCAAGAAAATGGCTGTTGAACAAGACTGTGGAAAGGGTGGATCCCCATGAGTTTCCAAGGAGAGGAAACCATCATATTTAGAATGACTCTCAGGCTTTAAAATCTAATGAAGTATGCCCTGCAGGTTTACAGAACTGTGGGGGACCCATGACTCATGTTTCTCTCTCAGTTTCTCCTTATGGTAATGCAAATGTTTATCTTTTATCTGTCCATTTGTATATTGGAAGTAGATAAATTGTTTTGTTTCACAGGTCTACAGCCAGACAGGAGTTTGCCCCAAGACCAACTGTATTTCTGTAAACTGATTGTGATGTAATTTTGTAGTTAGCATCGATACTGAAATAAGGATGATTTAATATTGTAATGTCTTTTGGAATTCAGAGGGTGGAGTGTAGCATTTTGCATTATTTATGAATCCAAAAAATAGATATTGGATTATGGTTGTAAACTGGTCTGTTCCTCTGGGCATATAAGATTTTATTGGATTCAGAGCTTTCACTTTTGCTTGTTTAAATTATGATTAAGGCTTTGATTGGGCCACCTCAGTAGGATGTGGGGACATGGACTCACAGAGAAAACTACACTGCAGGACAAAGAGTGGAGTTATTTTCTTTTTATGCTAGAGCTCCAGGAAGCAAACACACAGAAGAACACACAAGAATAGAGATGGCTTCATAGACATGGCAGAGGCTCCAGGAAGAGAAAGAGCCTGAGAGTCTACAGCTGATCTTGTGGAGAGAACAGAGCAGCTGAGCCCAGAGAGAAATGAGCCGCTGGAGAGATACAAGATTTATCACAGCCTACAGCTGATATTGGAAGAAGTTGTTACCATGGAACTTTAAGAGACAGAGGAAGCCTGAACCCTTGCAGATGTCAGCAGCCATCTTGCTCCAACATATGGCAACAGACTTGGTGAGGGAAGTAACTTAAGGCTTTATCGCTTGGCAACTATAAGCTTCTACACAAAATAAATACCCTTTATAAAAGCCAACAGATTTCTGGTATTTTGCATCAGCACCTCTTTGACTGGCTAATACAGATATTGCTGCTTTTGTAAGAGAGAACCCTAAATTTAGTTGCCTCCAGTAGTATCAGCCTCATTGTGCTTTATCTCTGTTCCCATTCTTTTCTTTCTAGAAGATACCTCAGTATCCAGCTAACAGACTCAGCTGAGGTTCTGGAGTCTTCTTTCTAACTAACTGCATTCAGGGATGTATTCAAGATTGGGAAAGCCTTGGAAGCAAACTTATATCTAGTAACTGGACCTGGGACTGGGGTAGACATAGAAGATGAAGAGACAGGTCAGAGTCATTGCTATGCAGAGCTGAGTTGTGGTTGATAGACGGTTGGCTCTCAAAAGTTTCCTAATATATGACAGGCAGAAAAGGCCTCCTTGATACTCAGGACAGGCATCCTCCATCAAAGAATGGCAGTCAGTGGACAATGATCTATAGATAGGAACTATGTGAGCAGAGGGACCTAAGACAATGATTTTCTGAAATTATCTTCTAGAAGTTTTATGGTTGTAGCTTCTTTTTTCAGGAGGTACTGGGGATTGAACCCAGGATGTCATACATGGGAAGCAGGCACTCAACCATTGAGTTATATACACTTCCCAGTGAGAGTTGTTTTTTCATTTGTTCATTTTTAGGAGGTAGCGGCGATCAAACCTGGGGCCTTGTATATGGGAAGCAGGTGCTCAACCACTTGAGCTAAATCCATTCCCAATTGTAGCATTTATGTTTAGGTCTTTGATCCATTTTGAGTTAATTTTTGTATGAGGTGTGAGATAGCAGTCCTCTTTCATTATGTTGTATATGGATATCCAGTTCTCCCAACACCATTTGCTGAAAACACTGTTCTGTCCCAGGTGATTGGGCTTGACAGATTTTTAAAAAATCACTTGAACATAGATGTGTAGGTCTACATCTGAGTTCCTGATTTGGTTTCTTTGGTAAATCTATCTTTATGCCAGTACCATGCTGTTTTTAACACTGTAGCTAAGTAATGTGCTTTAAAGTCAGAAAGTGAGAGATCTCTAACTTAGTTCTTTTTAAGACATTTAGGGTTATTCAGGGTCACATACACTTCCAAATAAATTTGATGATTGGCTTTTCCATTTATTCAAATATGACTATTCTTTTAATTGGGTTTGAGATGAATCTGTACACATTTTGTAAATAATTGACCTCTTTAGAATATTTATTCTTATAATCCATGGACACAGAATGTTCTTTCATTTATTTAAGTCTTCTTAACTTCTTTTAACAATGTTTTGTAGTTTTATGAATACACATCTTTTATGTCTTTGGTTAAGTTTATTCCTAGATATGTGACTCCTTTAGTTGGTTTTATAAATTGAATTTTATTCTGATTTCCTCCTCATATTGTTCATGTATAGAAATGCTACTGATTTTTTTTAGTATTAAGCTTGTATCCCACCAGATTGCTGATCTCATCTATTAGAACAGTTTGGCAGTACCTCAAGAAGGTGAATACAGATGTGACCTATGATCCAGCAATCCCATTACTGGAAAGCAAGGACATGAACTGACGTTTGCACATGAATGTTCACAGCAGCATTACTCACACTTGCTAAAATATGGAAGAAGCCAAAAGTGTCTACCAAATGAAAAATAGATATACTCTGGCAAATACACACAATGGAATACTATTCAGCTGTTAGAAGAAATGAAATTGGAATGCATATGACAAAGTGGGTGAACTTAGAGGATATTATATGGAGTGAAATAAACCATATAGTAAAGGACAAATATTGTATGGTTTATTAATATGAACAAAATATGATGAGTAAGCTAACAGAGTGTAGCTTATTAAGAAATATGAGGCTGATTGAGAATGAGAGATGATGATTAATGTATGTAGCATTATTAATAAGGTTAATTGTAAAACTGTGAAAATAGAGTTGAGAGTAAAACATTATAATGAATATAACACTGTTGATTTATAACTATGGTTGTGGCTGGAAGTAGTAGTATGTGGATATAAATGTCAATTGAAAGGTAGAGCATAATCTTTGTATGTGTATCAGTGATATCAGTGATGGATGAAGATTATTGTTAACAACATAAATATGTCTCCTCATCTTTTACAAAGTACTAAGAATATGGAAATACATTGGAAAACTACAACTAAAGTAACTTATGGACAATAGTTAACTGTAACATTGCAATATTTTGCAGTAATAGCAAGAAGATATTTTTTTCAATACTAAGTGATAAACATAGGGGTGAATATGGGGGTATGGAATTTTTCCTTTTAGAGAAATGAAAAACTTCTAAAATTGACCGAGGTTATGACAGTGCAACTCTGTGATAAAAATGAGAGCCACTGAGTGTCCACTTTGAATGGATTCTACAAACCATGGAGTTGTATAACACAGGGAATCCTTGATGGATGAATGGACTGTGGTTAACAGGACAAATATGAGAATGCTTTCTTCTGAATGATAAAAAATATATAATACCAATATAGGGTATCAATTGTGTTGGGGAAAAATGCACCAAATATAAGATATGTGCTATTGTTGGTAGTAATATTTTGATGATGATCTTTCATAGTTTGCAAAATAATGCACGATGGTGTTTGGAAGAAGATTTATGGGAATTTTGTATGATGATATGCTTATTTTGTAAATTCGCATTTTTACCATACATATATTGTTTATGTATGTTCATATATGAATGATACACTTCAATAAAATTTTATTTTTAAAAAAGTAGATGATTTTCAACTATAGAAATTCCAATGATTGATTAAGGACAAAGCTAGTCCTCATGTTATGTATTCACCAAAGTGGCATCCTTTCTCTTATCATTCTCAGGTATTCTTCATGGGCCCCAGGAATTAAAATTAAATGCTGAAAAGGAAGTGAACAGATTTATCTGTTGATAAAAAAATTTCCTTAAATTAGCTAGGTATTTGGTAAACACATATGATCTTATTTTCATTTCTGTAGACATTTTAGTTCTTCCTATGTTTCATGGAGTAAATTTGCCATTTTATGCTGTAAAGGAAATTTTCATTCAAGTTGGGGTTGTTTTTGAGAAACAGGAGAGAGATTCTCACAAGAGAACCAGTAGGACCATGGCTAATAATTCTGTAGAAGAGACAAGTGAGAAAGGCATGACTCTGTGGACCTCAAGAATAGTAAGTGAAAACAAGTATAACCCATAAGCCATATGTACTTCAGCACTATGTCTGTGCTTAGTTTCAAGGAGGGTCACCAAGAATCTGTAACTTTCTGGTCCATTGAATTGCTCAGTCATGGTCACAAGCTGTATGTCTATATTGTGATGATTCTTTTCTTTAGGAG
>JAQZBX010050023.1:0-19769 GCA_029593785.1 Cabassous unicinctus | reverse complement strand
TCCCACACTGAGGGGAAGGTAATGTGTTAATATGCAAAGCTCAGGTTAGAGAGAGGCCAGATTTGAGCAACAAGGAGGCTCTTAAGAGGCAACACTTAGGCACACTATAATAGTAAAACACATGCTTAACTGAGAGCTAGGTACTTATATTGATTTACAATCAATATTAGAACACAAAACTCTGTTAGTGACTATGAAAAAACTATCTTGATTAGTTTTCAAAACTTTGTAAAATACTTGCTTTATTCAATGGTATTTACTTATATTGACTGACAGTAAATATTAAAATACAGAACTCACATAGTGAACTGTGAAAATACTATGTTGATTACTTTTGAAAACAATAAAAATACATGCATTTTTTACTGTAATGTGCATACATTGACTTACAGTAGAGGTTAAAACACAGAAGTGACAGAGAATTGTGAAAATACTATGTTGACTAGTTTTGAAATGTATGTATAATACATGTTTTAGTGATTTCTATGTAGTTATTTTGATATACAATCATTGTTAAAACACAGTACACATTTATTGAGTTATGAAAACACTATGTTGATTAGTTTTGAAAATTATGCAAATACATGCTTTGTTCAAATTTAGGTACTTATATTGACTTAAAATCAATGTAAACAAAAAAAAACAGAACACAGTGAACTGTGAAAACACTGTTTATTACTTTTGAAAATTATGTAAAATACATACTTTATTCACCACTAGATACTTAAATAAATGTACAATGTTAAAATACAAAACTCATTTAGTGAACTGCGAAAACACATAATGGATTAGTTCTGAAAATTATGTAAAATGCATGCTTTATTCACTGGTATGTACTTATATTGATTTATAAGCAACGTCAAAACTCAAAACTCACTTAGTGAACTATGAATATACAATGTAGATTAGTTTTCAAAACTAGGCAAAATACAAGGTTTATGTACTGATAAATACGTACATTGACTTAAAACCAATGTTAAAACACGGAACTCACACACTGAACTGTGAAAACACTGTTGATTACTATTGTAAAATATGAAAAATACATGCATTTTCATTGAAATGTATATATTGACTTGCAATAAATTTTAAAAAAAAGAACACCCTTTGCGAACACTGAAAACACTATGTTGAGAGTGCATTGTGGGAAGGAGGTGGCAGCGTCCCGGGCTTGCCAGAGGTACACCAGCGGTGGCGGCAGTAAATCCTCCCGGCCACTCAAAGCACTGTGGAGCCGCGTCCCCAGCCCGGCCTCGGATCGTGGCGCCCCTTCTGTCCCTCGGGGCTTCTCGCCCGCCCGCCTGCCATGCCGAGCAGGCCAGCCAACCTAGCTCCCTTCCCCGGCCCCTATGGGCTGGCGGGCTGCCCTGAGGAGGCGGGGAGGGGAAGACTGGGCTGGCCTGCGGGCAGACGATGATGCCAAAATTCTGCGCTGTCCCCAACTGCATGCAGAAGAGCATTCAGTCAGATCTGGCATTCTTCAGGTTCCCGCGGGACCTGGCCAGATGTCAAAAGTGGGTGGAGAATTGTAGGAGAGCAGACTTAAAAGATAAAACACCTGATCAGCTAAATAAACATTATCGGTTATGTGCCAAACACTTTGAGACCTCTATGATCTGTAGACTATACATTTTGCAGAGGCATCAGAAAACTAAAGAATGATTGGTTTATTTTATTGCTCAAAATTAATTGAAGCAGATACTTGTGAAGTCATTGGGAGAGTCCTTATAGGACAGTTCTTCAAGATAATGTTATGCCAACAATATTTGATCTTACCAGTCATTTGAACAATCCATATAGTAGACACAGAAAATGAATAAAAGAATTGAGTTAAGATGAAGTCAGAACACTGAAAGAGAGAAAAATTGTTGAAATTTCTGAGCATGAGCAAAAACATAAGGAATCAAATAACAGCAATGCTCAGAACCCCAATGCAGAAGAAGGGGGTGAAGAACAGGATGAAGACATTTTACCTTTAACCAATGAAGAGAAGGAAAATAAAGAATACCTAAAATCTTTATTTGAAAATTTGATTCTTATGGGAAAACAAAACATACCTCTGGATGGGCATGAGGCTGATGAACTCCCTGAAGGTCTCTTTACTGCTGATAACTTTCAAGCACTGCTCGAGTGCCGAATAAATTCTGGTGAAGAGGTTCTGAGAAAGCGCTTTGAAACAACAGCTGTTAACACATTGTTCTCTTTGAAAACACAGGAGAAACAGATGCTAGAAATATGTGAGAGCATATTTCCCCCTCAGGGAAGTGAGAGACTCACACTACTTTTCCATTATCACTGATGATGTGGTGGACATAGCAGGGGAAGAGCACCTGCCTGTGTTGGTGAGGTTTGTTGATGAATCTCATAATCTGAGAGAGGAAATTGTGGGCTTCCTGCCTTATGAAGCTGATGCAGAAATTTTGGCAGTGAAATTTCACACTACAGTAACTGAGAAGTGGCAATTGAACATGGAGTATTGCTGTGGACAGGCTTACATTGTGTCCAGTGGATTTTCTTCAAAATGAAAGTTGTTGCTTCTAGACTTCTACAGAAATATCCCCAAACTGTCTACACACTCTGTTCTTCCTGTGCCTTAAACATGTGGTTAGCAAAATCATTGCCTGTGATGGAAGTATCTGTTGCATTGGGGATGACTGAGGAAGTTTCTTCTTTTTTCCATCAATCACCACAACTACTTTTAGAACTTGACAATGTAATTTTTTAGCCTTTTTCAAAGCAATGAAGAAAGGGGAAATGAGCTGAAGGAAATTTGACATTCTCAGTGAACAGGCAGGCATGATGCTTTTGAAATTTTAGTGGATCTCCTACAAGCACTTGTTTTATGTGTGGATGGTATAAATAGTGACACAAATGTTAGATGGAATAACTGTATAGCTGGCCGAGGATTTATACTTTGTAGTGCAGTATCAGATTTTGATTTCATTGTTACCATTGTTGTTCTTAAGAATGTCCTATCATTTACAAGAACCTTTGGGAAAAATCTCCAGGGGAAACCTCTGATGTCTTCTTTGTGGCCAGCAGCTTGACTGCAGTGCTGCATTCACTCAATGAAGTGATGGAAAATATTGAAGTTTATCATGATTTGGTTTGAGGAAGCCACAAATTTGGCAACCAAACTTGATATTCAAGTGAAACTCCCTGGCAAATTCCACAGGGCTTAGCAAGGTAATCTGGAATCTCAACTAATCTCTGAGAGTTACTAGAAAGAAACCCTAAGTGTTCCAACAGTGTAGCTCATTATTCAGGAACTTAAAGATATATTCTCAGAACAGCACCTCAAAGCTCTTAAATGCTTATCTCTGGTGCCCTCTCTCATGGGACAGCTCAAATTCAATATGTCGGAGGAACACCATGCTGACATGTACAGAAGTGTCTTACCCAATCCTGACACACTCTCAGCTGAGCTTCATTGTTGGAGAATCAACTGGAAACATAAAGGGAAAGATATAGAGCTTCCTTCTACCACTTATGAAGCCCTCCATCTGCCTGAAATCAAGTTTTTTCCTAATGTCTATGCATTGTTGAAGGTCTTAAGTATTCTTCCCATGATGAAGGTTGAGAATGAATGCTATGAAAATGGGTGAAAGCATCTCAAAGCACACCTGAGGAACATTTTGACAGACCAAAGGTCACGGAACTTGGCTTTGCTTAATATAAATTTTGATATAAAACATGATCTGGGTTTAATGTTGGATACATACATCAAACTCTATACAGCTCAGTCAGAGATTTCTACAAGTAATTCAGAAACCATTGAAAACACATGAAACTTTTAAAATAGGTTTTCTTTTCTATTTGGAGAAAAAAACTGTAAGGTGTATGTAGGCTGCTTAATTACTAATATCTGTACCTATAGATCTCCTATTTAATACATTTTTTATTTAATACATTAGTTATTAATAATCTACCTATTTAAAGGGCTCCTATTTGAACACTTATGCTTTGAAGACCCATCCATTCTTCCAGAAGATAGCATTGAAAGTGCCACATTTCATTCTGTGTGATCTCTATTGGTGACACACTGGAATTATTTTAGGCAAGTCATTTTAGATATAACATTTATCATCTCTGTGGATTCAATTGTCAGGTTATCATTACTTTGAGGAAATAAATTTTGAGGAGATATGGAAGGAAAGGAATACATTTTGTGAAATGTTACAATGAGGGTCATGACTGACTTTTAGCTAGTAGGAGTTTTAGGTATGCTGTTAAAAATTTGTATTGGGCAGTTAAAGGAATTATCAGAGACTGAGAGAAACTGAGCTTGCCAAGAAAGGATTTTGGTGTAGATTTTGTCTTTATCAAATGAACCTAAAGCAGCAAGTTACAGTTCAAATGCCTTTTTCCACATCTGGTTGTTGCTGTTTACATTCCTTTATTGAGCCTACAACTTCATAAGCTTTTTAGCAGGTATGTGTTGAACACTTCTGTTTCATGGTCAAAACAAAATCAAGAGGCCATGGATAATGACAACTGGTTTGTATCTTCTGTCTATTTCCATGACTATATCTTCTGCCTCATCTTGATTTATAAGCAAAACCTGGAAAGCCTACAAAAATAAGTGTTTTGTGGTTCATGTAGGAATAATACAAAAAAATATTGCTGTTATTTGTGGTGAAGAAAATCAATTTTGTACAGTTTATTTCAATGTAAATAAAATGTGAATTTTGTTTAGTTTTGTAATGCATGTAGAATGCATAGTATATTGAGTGCTATGTACTTGTATTGAATGACAATCAATGCTAAGACACAGAATACTGTAAAATCTGAAAACATTATGTTGACTAGTATTTAACTCTTGCAAAATACTTGCTTTACTGAGTGCTATATACTTATTGGCCTTCAATAAGTGATGAAAGAAATAACTCAGTGATCTGTGAAAACACTTTGTTGAAAAGTTTTGAAAATGATGTAAAATACATGCTTTACTGAGTGCCATGTACAAATACTGTCTTACAATCCTTGGTAATACACAGAATTCACTTAATGAACTGTGAAAACACTATGTTGATTACTTTAGAAAACTACGTGAAATATCTGATTTATTCACCATTATGGACTTAAATTGACCTACAAAAAATGTAAAACACAGAACTCACTTAGTGAACTGTGAAAACACCATGGTGATTACTAATGAAAACTGCATAAAATATGTGCTTATGTGCTGTTATGTACTTATACTTACAATCAATGTTAAAACACAGAACTGACAGTGAACAGTGAAAGCACTATGTTGATTATTCTTGAAAACTATGTAAATTGCATGTTTTCTTGAGTGATATGTATTTTTACTGTCTTACAGTCAATGTTAAAACATAGAACTCACTTAGTGAACTGAAAAATCAATTTGTTGATTAGTTTTGAAAACTATGTAAAATAAATGCTTTCTTGAGTGCTATGTTATTTTATTGATTTACAATCAGTGTTAAAAGAAAAATTCTGCAAAAACACTGTTGATTAATTTGGAAAACTATGTAAAATACATGCTTTACTTACTGCTATATAATTATATTGACTTCAAATCAATTTTAAAACACAGTACTCATTTATTGAATTGTGAAAATACTATTTTGGATGGGAGGGCAGGATGGCTTTGGTTTAGGAGGGTACTCACTGACATGTTCTCTGAGGATGGCTGATTGGGACAGGGTCCTGCCCTGGGGTCTGTGCTGTGGGTGCAAGGAGCAAGAAACTTGGAGACATCTATGTGGAAGGAGTTCGACAGCGTGGATTCCTCGGGAGAGATTCATGAGTTTTAATAATGCCTGTGGTGGTTAACACAGATGGCTGATCACCACCCTCAGGGAAAAAGGCTGGTTTGAGCCATGACTCCTGCCGGCAACCTGGTGAAAAGGAGTGTTCTCTGAGAGTGAGAGGTTTCTGGCAAAGGATTGAGAGGGCTTTCCTTTCTGTGGATTTGACTTCCTTGAACCCCTTGCAGCTTTGGGGAACAAAATAGCTGGCTTGAATCAGCACCAGGCAGAGGGGAGTGGTGAATCTGCTGAGGAAGTTGATTTACCTAGTTCCCCAGGGATATGTCCCAACTCCCACCGGCAACCTGGTGAGAGGGATCATTCTCCAAGAGTGGGAGGGTTCTGAAAGAAGGTGGAGAGGGGTTTCCTTTCTTTGGATTTGGCTGCCTGGACACTCTCATAGAATTGGAGAGCAGATAAGCCAGCTTGAAGCAGTGCCAACCTGAGGGGAGATGCGAATATACTGAGGAAGCCTGATTTACCCAGCAGCCCAGTGACACTGAGACTTGTCTCCAGAGGGGGCAGAGTCAGCCAATTTTTTACTTTCTCTTCTTTCTTTTTTCTTTTTCTTTTTAAATTAGGTGCTGCTAGCTTGTCTCTTCTTTGTTGTGCTTCTTCTTCAATGATTTCCCATTCTCTGTCTATATTGATGTTGTCAACCAAGCTATCTCTTTCCCTTCCTTCATCTTTCTGCCTTCTGCTTTCTGTTGTGGTTCTTACATACCCCCTTTTTGCATTAGCCCACAACTTAATGGTGTCAATTTCTATTCTGTTTTCTGCTTTTTTAAATTAATATTAGCTTTTTCCTTTCAGCCCTTTCTTTACTCTCTCTCCTCATCATTCTAGCCTGCTAAATCATTATATATGTATATTCCTTTATTTGGTTTCCCAGTCCATTGTAGGTACTCCACTTTTTTACCTATTATTCTATACTGCCTACATGAGTTAAATATTTGTTTCCTTAAGTCCTATATGGCTGCTCTTCTAACTTTATAAATATTACTATTATCTTTCTTCCATTCTCACATCTTTCAATTCCTCTGACCCTAATCTTTTGCCTTCAAGGCAACAAAGAAAAAAGCAAGGAAATACAAGAAGAAAAAAGCGTCAAAGGGAAAACTTAACACACACACTGAACCACCAGCTAAATAAAACTCTATAGCAGAGAGAGAAGCTAATCGACTGAATAAACCCATCAAGATATAATGATGACTAGAGGGCAACAAAAAATTACAAACCACACTGAAAAGCAAGAAGACATGTACCAGTCCAATGAACAAACTAAAAATCAGGAAGAGATGCAGAACATCGAACAGCTAATCAAAGCTTTCCAAAAAATATCATGGACCAACTTAATGATGTGAAGGAAGAGATTAAGGATATTAAGAACACACTGGGAGAGCATACTGAAGAAATTGTAAGCATACATAAAAATATAACAGATATGATGGTGATCAATGGCACAATCCAAGAAATCAAAAAGACACTGGATTCACGTGACAGCATATATATGAAAACGCAGAAGAAAGAATTAGTGATGTGGAAGACAATACATCTGAAATCAGATAGTAGAACAGATAGACAAAAGGATAGAAAAAATCCAGCAAGGACTCAAGGATTTCACTGACAACACAAAGTACACAAAAATATGCATTATGGGCATCCCAGCAGGAGAAGAGCAGAGAACGGGAACAGAAGCAGTGTTGAAGGAAATAATGGCTGAAAACTTCCCAACCCTATTGAGAGACATGGATGGCCAGATCCAGGAAGCACAGTGCACCCCAAAGAGTATAAATCCCAACAGGCCAACTCCAAGACATATACTTGCCAAAATGTCCAATGCTCAAAACAAAGAGAAAATACTCAAGGCAGCAAGAGAAAAGAGAACCATCACATACAAGGGAAGCACCATAAGATTAACTGCTGATTTCTCATCTGAAACCATGGAGGTAAGAAGACAGTGGTATGACATAGTCAAAGTACAAAAAGAAAAAAAAATTTCCAACCATGAATTCTCTATCCAGCAAAACTGGCATTCTAAAATGCAGGAGAGTCCAAAATATTCACAGATAAACAGAAATTAAGAGAATATGCCAATAAGAAACCTACACTTCAAGAAATATTAAAGGAAGTTCTACAAGTTAAAAGGAAAAAACAAAGGAGAGAGAGTTGGAGGAGACTTTAAAAAAAACTAAAAAGACAAAAACAGAAATAAAAAAAACAACATATGACATACATTAACCCAAAGAAAATGTGGCTGCAGTAAGAAATTCATTGCGAGTAATAATACTGAATGTTAGTGTTAGTGGATTAAATTCACCACTCAAGAGACACAGATTGGCAGAATGGATGAGGAAATGTGATCCATCTATATGCTGTCAAGAAGAAACCCCCCTTCTACGCATGGATTTAAGGAAGCTGAATGTGAATGGCTAGAAAACAATTTTTCAAGCTAACAATAGCCTGAAAAAAGCAGGAGTAGCTAGCTATTCTAATATCAGACAAAATAGATTTTAAATGCAAAACTATTGGAAGAGACAAAGATGGACAGTATATATTAGTAAAAGGTGTAATCTCTTAAGAAGAGAGAACAATCATAAACATATAAGCACCTAATCAGAGTACATAAAAATATATGAGGCAAACTCTGAAAAAAGTAAGTGGAGAAATAAATGCCTCTACAATTATAGTGGGGGACTTCAATACACCATTATCATCACTAGACAGAACATCTAGACAGAGAATCAACAAAGAAACAAAGCCCCCGAACAATACATTAGAAGAACTGGAATTAATAGACATATAAAGAACACGACACCCAATTACAGTAGAATTTACATTCTTCTTCAGTGCACATGGGTCATACTCCAAGATAGACCACATGCTAGGCCACAGAACAACTCTCAATTAATTCAGAAAGATTGAGATTATACAAAGTAATTTCTCTGACCACAATGGAATGAAACTGGAAATCACTAAAGACCAGAGAAAGAGATTAGGCACAAAGATATGGAAGTTAAAATATACACTCTTAGACAAACAGTGGGTCAAGGAAAAACATCTGAAAAGAAATCAGTAATGATCTTGAACCTAATGAAATGACAACACAGCATGTTAAAACCTATGAGATGCAGCCAAAGCTGTCCTGAAAGGGAAGTACATAGCCATAAATACATATGTTAAAAAATAAGAAAGAACTAAAATTGAAGACTTAACTGCACATATGGAGGAATTGGATAAAGAACAACAAACTAATCCTAAAGGAAGTAGAAAGAAGGAAATAACAAAGATTAGAGCAGAGCTAAATGAAATAGAGAATAAGAAAGCACAAGAAAAAATTAACAAAACCAAAAGCTGGTTATTCAAGAAGATCAATAAAATTGACAAACCCTTAGTCAGACTAACAATGAAAAAGAGTGAACAGATACAAGTACCAAAAATAAGGAATGAGCAAGGGGATATCACTACTGACCCCACAGAAATAAAGAATATCATAAGAGGATATTCTGAAAAATTATATGCAAACAAGAATGATAAATTAGAGGAAATGGAAAAATTTCTAGAAACTCAAAAAACAGCCTGCACTGATGAAAGAAGAAATTGATGAACTCAACATCCAATTACAAGTAAAGAGATAGACTCAGTCATCAACAACCTCTCAACTAAGAATTACCCAGGACTAGATGGGTTCAAGTTGAATTCTACCAAACATTCCGGAATGAGCTAACACCAATTCTGCTTAAGCTCTTCCAAAAAATAGAAGTAGAAGGAATATTGCCTAACTCATTCTACGATGGCAACATTACCCTAACACCAAAACCAAACAAAACCACAAGAAAGGAAAATTACAGACCAATTTCTCTAATGAACCTAGATGCTAAAATTCTCAACAAAATATTGCCAATCGCATTCAACAACATATTAAAAGGATTATACACCATGACCAAGTGGGTTTCATCCCAGGTATGGAAGGATGGTTCAATAATAGAAAATCAACCCATGTAATACACCACACAAAGAGATTGTAAAAAAAAATCATATGATCATCTCAATAGGTACAGAAAAAGCATTTGACAAAATACAGCACTGTTTCCTGATAAAAACACTGCAAAAGATAGGAATAGAAGGAAACTTTCTGAATATAATAAAGGGTAAATACGAAAAACCCAAAGCTAACATCATCTTCAATTGCGAAATCCTAAAAGCCTTCCCTCTGAGATCGGGAACAAGACAAGGATGCCCACTCACCACTCCTATTTAACATTTTCTTAGAAGTACATGCTCAAGCACTGAGGCAAGAAAAATATATAAAATGCATCCAAGTTGGAAAAGAAGAAGTGCAATTTTCTTTACTTTCAGACGACATGATCCTATACGTAGAAAGCCCTGAGAAATCTACAAAAAAGCTTCTAGATCTTATAAAGGAGTTCAGTAATGTCACAGGCTATAAGATCAGTTCTCAAAAATCAGTAGCATTTCAGTACACCAATAATGAGCAATCTGAGAAGTAAATCAAGAAAGAAATACCATTTACAATAGTAACTAAATTAATCAAATACCTTGGAATAAATTTAACTAAAGATCTAAAGGACTTATATGCAGAAAACTACATAACGCTGTTAAAGATAATGAAAGAAGACTTAAATAAATGGAAGAATATACCCTGTTCATGGATAGGAAGACTAAACACCATCAAGATGTCTATCCTACCCAAACTAATCTACAGATTTAATGCAATCCCAATAAAAATCAACCCTGTATATTTAAGAAACTGGAAAATCTGGCTGCAAAATATATTTGGAATGGTAAGAGGCCCAGAATTGCCAAAGACATATTGAAAAAGAAAAATGAAGTTGGAGGTATCACATTACCTGACTTTAAAACATATTACAAAGTTATAGTGCTCAAAACTGCATGGTATTGGCACCAGGATAGACATACTGACCAATGGAACCAAATTGAAAGTTCTGATATAGATCCTTGTATATGCAGTTATCAGATATTCAACTAGGCCACCAAGCCCACTCAGTTGGGAGAGAATGGCCTCTTTAACAAGTGGTGCTTGGAGAACTGGATATCAATATCCAAAACAATGAGAGAGGAATAAAATCTCACACCTTATACAAAAATCCACTCAAGATGGATCAAAGGACTAAATATAAGAGCCAAAACCATAAAGACATTAGAAGATAATGTAAGGAAGCATCTACAGGACCTTGTAAAAGGAAATGGTTTCATGAACTTCATACCCAAAGCACGAGCAGTGAGAGAAAAAATAGGTAAATGGTATCTCCTCAAAATTAAACACTTCTGCACCTCAGCGGATGTTATTAAGAAAGTAAAAAGGCAACCTACCCAGTGGGAGAAAATATTTGACAACCATATATCTGATAAGAGCCTAATATCCTGCATATAAAAATAAATCCTAAACCTCGAAATTAAAAAGACAGACAACCCATTTTAAAAATGGGCAAGTGACCTGAAAAGACACTTCTCCAAGGAAAAAATACAAATGGCTAAAAAGCACATGAAAAAATGCTTGACATCGCTAGCTATTTGGGAAATGCAAATTGAAACTACAATGAGAAGCCATCTTACACTCATCAGAATGGCATCTATTAAAAAAGACCAGCAGACTCTAAGTGTTGGAGAGGATGTGGAGGAATAGGAACCCTCATCCACTGCTGGTGGGATTGTGGAATTGTCCAGCCACTGTGGAGGGCAGTTTGGCGCTTCCTCAGGAAACTAACAATAGATCTTCTGTATGATCCAACAATTCCATTGCTGGATATATACCCAGAAGAATTGAAAGCAAAGACACGAACAGATATATGCACACCAATGTTCATAGCAGCATTGTTCACAATTGCCAAAAGTTAGAATCAACCCCACTGCCCATCAACAGATGAATGGATAAATAAAATATAGAATATACATGCATGGAATATTGCTCAGCTTTAAGAAGGAATAACGTGCTAACACATGGAATAACATGAATAAATCTTGAAGACCTTAGGTTGAGTGAAGCAAGCCAGGCATTGAAGGATGAACAGTATATCGTCTCACTGATTTGAATTGAGGAAAGTTAGCAGTCTCTGAGAACCATTGTGTGAAAGACAGGTTAACTAGGGAGAGAAAGAAAAGAGAAGGTTGTGAGCCATCATGCATATGGACCTAATATATGGTAAAGTGATAGAGTATAGTTGCATATTGAAGGATAGGAGAGGTGGGTAGTGATATTACTGGGTTTGGTGACACAGGCTTGACAGATGTGTAGTTTAGGAAGTGCGGGTTAGAATACCCAGGATACTGGAGGAAGAATTGGGAGGGGGACCAGGTGTACATGGGATTTGTTTGTATGATGTTGAAAGTGCAAGTGTGGGTATGCTGTTATGGCAATATGACAAGGTAGTGTCACTGGTTTAGGGTGTAGGTTGGGAGGCATTCAGGATGTGGTGTATCAGGAGTAGGCTTCTCGGGAGTGTGTGAGTGTTCATCATGTCATAATGTCTTGTGTTGGGAAGTGGAGACCCACTCGGTGAGTGGGAAGAAGATGGACCCCCATCTTTGGGAGGAATAATTCACCCAGAAACAGACAGGTGGCTGTCTCTTAGGAGCAAGGGTGGATCCTAATAGGGGAGGACAATCAGTGTGTCAGCACCTCTTGTTGCATGTAACCATGAATCTTGTCATCCAATGAGTCAAGAGAAGGGGGTGTCATGTGCCCCAGGGGGATGGGAAGGAAGGAACAGAAAAGATCCAACAGGGGATATTTAGTGGTGAGGGGAAATTTTTTTTCAATACCTTACAGTGATGGACACAGGACATGGTAAATATCATCAAAAATTATTAAACTGTACAGACTAAATTGTAAACTATACTGTAAATGATTGAGAATGTTTAGTAGCTATGTTTCACTATCTGTATAACAATGCTACCATCCACAGAGAAAAGGTAATAATATGGGGTGAGGAAAGGGGAAGGAGGTTGAGTATATAAGAGTTTCTAGAATTCTGTGTGTGACTTTGCCATGACCTAAAACTTCTTTGAAATTTAAATGAAAATTCAGGAGACACTGGGGAGTGAGAGGGGGAAGGTGCCATGGTACAGACCCGACACCTGACAATGCAGTGAAAAAAAAGGAAAAATAAATAATAAATTATTTTACTTTTAATTTTTTTGTTTTTTCCCATTTTTTGAATGTCCCAATCCTTTAATTTTATTTTATTTTTAGATTTTTTTTTTCCTGAGTTTCCGTTTATTTTATCTCTTACGTTTAAGCTTATCATTACTATTTCATTTTCCTATTAATTGTATTTGGCTATTATATGGGCTTCATCTTCAAGGAAGGTTTACATCACAGAAGGGTTATAATGGGGGCAACAGAGGGACATTTGTGGGAGATGTCTGGGATGGGGGTTTCATGGGAGGCAGTTCACCTGAGCACACATGAAAGATATATAAAATTGCTCAAATGATGAAGGGGTGGGGCAAGGTCACAGTGGGTAGACAATCACTCAATAAATGAGAAAATACTGAATTCCCAGCCTGAAGAGCTATGCCACATTCTCCAAGGGATCAGCAACAGTCCTCCGAGTGCAAGGGCAGTGTCTGGCAAGGGAGGATGATATATGATGGGTTCTTGTTATTGATCACTAGCCTTATGAGTCTTTGCTCTTGTAATTGAAACTTAGCCTGTTATGGGGTGCCTAAGGGTTGCCACCGTAGAGCCTCCTTGTTGCTCAAATGTGGCCTCTCTCTAAGCCAAAATCAGCATTTGAATGCATTACCTTCCCTCCGGCATGGGACATGATTCCCAGGAATGAGCCTCCCTGGCAATGAGGGATTAATACCAAGTGCCAACTGGCAATATGACTGGAAAAAGACCTTGAATAAAAGTGGGAAAAGGAAAAGACAAATTTGTTCATGTGGCTAAGAGTCTTCAAAGAGAGTCGGGAGGTCATCCCAGAGGTAACGCTTACGCACACCTCAGTAGGATCTCATAGAACACCAAAGTGGATATCACCTCACACAGAGGGGCTCCTGAGGGCTCTGGTGACACCCAGATCCTATATAAGCAAGGATTGCTCCAGAGATTGATGCCTTATCAGTGGGCTCTACTTTGGAATCTGTGCTCCTGAGAGTGACAGAGTTGGGCTCAAATAAGTCCTCCCTGCACATGGTCCATCGTTCCCTTCTATTCAAACCTATATGTGATGCTGGAGTTTGTAGGTATACTTCCAGAGACTGGAGCATTTGGCCTGCCCATGTGTCAGCTGTGCCTGGAATCTCAGTGGAGCTGCAACTCCTACTTTTTACAGCTCAATGGACTCACCCAAGTCACCTGGTGAGGAGATGATGATGGACAGCGGCCCTCCCAGGGAATGGAGAGAGCCTGCAGCTGCAGGCAGGATAATCCCATCCATCGTATCAATGGGGTATATGGTGCCTTTTACTTGGAAGTGGAGTGGACATCACCATCCCAAACTCCTCAAGACTGGGGGAAGAGCTATGGACTAGAGTGGACTCACTGGTATTCTGTTGTAGACATATTGTGATTCAAGCAATGAAAGAAATTTCAACAATGATGTGGAGCCAGTGGCCTCTGGACATTTACAGGGCAGGGAAGGGAAAAGCAGTTGTAATACGGGGGCTTTTTCAGGACTTGGGAATTATCCTGAGTGACATTACAATGACAGATATAGGCCATTTTACATCAGCATATAACCTGCAGCATTGTGTGGGAGAGAGTGTGGTCTACAATGTGTACGATGGTCTATGGTTAATGGCAAAGCCCCATGATGCATATATCCATTGCAGGTGATGTGCCACCCTAATGAAAGATGTTTATTTGTGATGTTATGACAGTTGTGGGAGGTGGGGAACATGGTAATCCCTATATATTTTGTGTAACATTTATGTAATCTAAGCATCTTTTAAAATATTAAAACAAACAAACAAAGAAAACACTATGTTGATTAGTTTTGAAATATATTTAAAACACATGCTTTATTCTCTGGTATGTACTCATATTGACTTAAAATAAATTTTAAAACACAGAACTCAGCTAGCTGTGAAACCATGCTGTTGATTAGTTTTGAAAAGTATGTAAAATACATGCTTTACTGAGAGGTATGTACATATATTGACTTACAATACTTGGTAAAACACAGATTTCTCCTAGTGAACTGTGCTAATATTGTGTTGATTATTTTTGAAAACTATGTAAATGAATGCTTTATTGAGTATATTGTACTTACATTGACTGATATCAATGTTAAAACACAGAACTCAGTGACCTGTGAAGACTGTTGATTACTTTTTAAAACTATGCCAAATACATATTTTACTAAGTGCTTTGTTCTTATTATGACTTACAATCAATGTAAAAACACAGAACTCACTGTGTACTTTGAAAGCACTATCTTGATTATTTTGGAAAACTGTAAAATACATGCTTTATTCAATTATGGGTACATATATTGACATACAAGTAATCTTAAATCACAGAACTCATTGAACTTTGAAAACCCTATGTTAATTAATTTTGAAAACTATGTAAATTACATGCTTTATTAACTGCTATGGACTTATATTCACTTGCAATCAATGTTAAAACACAGAAATTTCTTATAGATCTGTGAAATAATTATGTTGATTAATGAAAACTACATAAAATACAAGCTTTCTCTATCCTATGTCCTTATATAGACTAAAATCACCGTTAAAACACAGATCTCACTTAGTGAACTGTGAAAACACTATGTTGATTAATATTGAAATTATATAAAATACATGTTTAATCACTGCTTTTTACTTATATTGTCTTACAATGAAACTTGAAACTCAGAACTCATTGAAATAAGAAAACACAATGTTGGTTACTTTGGAAAACTATGTAAAATACATGCTTTCTTCACCATTATGTAGTTATATTGACTTACAATCAAGGTTAAAATACAAAAATCATATACTGAACTGTGAATACACTACATTGATTATTATTGAAAACTGTGTAAAATGCATGCTTTATTCACCACTCTGTATTTATATTGAATTACAATCTTTGGAAATACACAGAACTCAATCAGTGAAATGTGAAAACACTCTATTACTTTTGTAAACTATGTAAATGCATTCTTTACTGAGAGCTACCATACTTATATTGACTTGCAATTAATGTTAAAAGAGAACTCACTTACTGAACTGTGAAAACACCAATTTGATTAGTTCTGAAAACTTTGTAAAATATATGCTTTATTCATTATATACTCATAGTGACCCACAATCAATGTTAAAACACAGAACTCACTTAGTGAAATGTGAAAACACTATGTTGGTACCTTTTGAAAATTATTTGAAATGCATTTATTTACTGCTATATAAATATTGACTTACAATCAATATTAAAACACAGAAATCACCTAGTGAACTGTTTACTATGTTGCTTGGTTTAGGAAACTCTGTGAAATGCATGATTTATTCATTGATATGTACTTATATTCACTTACAATCAATGTCAAAATACAGAACTCCCTTAGTGAAATGTGAAAACACTAAAATGATTAGTTTTGAAAACTATGCAAATACATGCTTTCTTCACTGTTATGTACTTATATTGACTTACAATCAATGATAAAACACAGAACTCACTTAGAGAACTGTGAAAAACCTTTGTTGCATACTTTTGAAAATTGTGTAAAATGCATGCTTTACTGAGTGCTATGCACTTATATTGACTAAAAGTCAATGTAAAAACACAGAACTCAGTGAACTGTAAAAATACTATCTTGATTACTTTTGAAATCTATGTAAAATACATATTTTATTCATCACTATGTACTTATATTGACTTACAATCAATATTAAATCACAGAATAAACATAGTACACACTGAAAACACTATGTTGATTACTACTGTTAACTACATAAATTACATTGTTTATTCACCACAATGTACTTATATAGACTACAATCAATGTTAAAACACAGAAATCACATAGTGAACTATGAAAACACTATGTTGATTATTTTTTAACTATGTAAATATGTTTATTAAGTGATATCTAGTTATATTGATTTACAATCAATATTAAAACAGAACTCATACATTTAACTGTGAAAACACTATGTGATTAGTTTTGAAAACTATGTAAAATACATTCTTTACTGAATGCTATGTACTTATATTGACTTAGAATCCTTGGTAAAACACATAATTCACTTAGTGAACTTTGAAAATACTATGTAGGTTCATTTTGACAGCTATGCAATATACATGCTTTATTCACCACTATGTACTTCCATTGACTTATAATAAATGCTAAAACAGAGAACTCACCTAGTGAAATTTTAAAACACCATGTTGGTTACTTTGAAATCTATATAAATTACATGCTTTCCTGAGTGCTATGTACTCATATGGACTTAAAGTCAATGCTAAAACAGAGTTTTCAGAACTGTGAAAACACTATGTTGATTACTTTTGAAACCTATGTAAATTATATGCTTTATTCAGTAGTATGTACTTATGTTGACTTACAATCAATGAAAAAATACAGAACTCACTTAGTGAACTGTGAAAACAATGGTTTGATTACTATTGAATCCTATGCAAAATGCATGCTTTATTCATTGCTATCTACTCTTATTGACCTACAATCAAAGTTAAAACACAGAACTGATCTAGTGAACTGTGAGAACACTGTGTTGATTAAAATTGGAAACTATGCAAAGTACATAATTTACTTAGTATTTTGTACTTATATTGACATACATCAATTTAAAAACATAGAACTCATGTAGTGTTCTATGAAAATAATATGTTGATTATATTTAGCATCTATGCAAAATATATGCTTTACTTAGTGTTTTGTATTATATTGACATACAATCAATGTAAAGACATAGAACTCACTTTGTGAACTCTGAAAAAATATGTTGATTAATTTTAAAACTATGAAAAATCAATGTTTTACTGAGGGCTATTTACTTATTGACTTATAATCAATGATAAATCAAAGAACTCACTTAGTGAATGGTGAAAATCCTATCATTATTGCTTCAGAAAGCTGTAAAATGCACACTTTACAAAACTGTATACTTATATTAATATACAAGAAATGTTAAAACACAAAACTCATAGAACTCTTAAAGCACTAAGACGATTACTTTGAAAACTATGTAAAATATATGCTTTAATCACTGTTATGGATTTATATTGTCCTACAATCAATGTTAAAAAACAGATGTTATTTAGTGAACCATTAAAACACTATGTTAATTACTAAGGAAAACTATGTAAAGCACCTGCTTTTTCACCACTATGTCTTTATATAGAGTACAGTCAATGTTAAAACACAGAACTCATTTAGTGAACTGTGAAAACCTTATGTTGATTATGTTTGAAAAGTATGTAAAATGCATGTTTATTGAATGATATGTACTTAAATTGACTTACAATCAATGTTAAAACCCCAAATTCACCTAGTGAACTGTGAAAACACTATGACGATTAATTTAGTACATTAGGTAAGATACATGCTTTATTCTCAAATAGGTACTTATATTGACTTACAATGTATGGGAAAATAAAGAATTCACTAAGTGAACTGTGAAAACACTATATTGATTAATTATGAAAACTATGAAAAATAGATGCTTTTTTGAATGCTGTGCACTTTTATTGACTTTCATCCAATTGTAAAACCCAGAACTCAGGGAACTGTGGTAACAGTATGTTGATTAATTCTTAAAACTGTGAAACATGCATGCTTTATTGAGTGATATGTACTTATATCAACTTAAAATGAATACTAAAACACAAAACTCACTTATTGAACTGTGATGCTGTGGGGCCTGGATGCTGTGGGCATTTTTTTTTTCAGGTCCCACATTATCTAAGTCCCACAGTGTCCAGGCCCACAGCGTCCAGTCCCACAGCATCCAGGCCCACAGCATCCAGTCCCACAGTGTCCAGGCCCACAGCATCCAGGCCCACAGTGTCCAGGCCCACAGTATCTAGTCCCCACAGTGTCCAGTCCCACAGTGTCCAGTCCCACAGCATCCAGGCTCCACAGTGTCCAGGTCCCACATTGTCCAGGTCCCACAGCATCCAGTCCCCACAGTGTCCAGGCCCACAGCATCCAGGCCCACAGCATCCAGGTCCCCACAGTTTCCAGGTCCCCACAGCGTCCAGTCCCGCAGCATCCAGGCCCACAGCATCCAGCCCCACAGTGTCAAGCCCCACAGCTGTATTATATATGGAAACTGCAAAATAAATAATTTACTTAGTGCTTTGTACTTATATTGACATACAAACAATGTAAAAGCACAGAATTCACTTAGTGATTTGTGTAAACAATATGTTGATTAATTTTAAAGCTATGAAAAATACATGCTTTATGGAGGGCTATGTACTTATTGACGTACAATCAATGATAAAATAAAGAACTCAGAGAATGGTGAAAACATTATCTTGATTATGTTTGCAAACAAAGTAAAATGTTTTAATCACATCTGTGTATTTATATTGGCTTACAATTAATGTTGAAACAGAACTCATTGAAGAGTTAAAACACTATGTTATTTAGTTTGGAAAACTCTGTAAAATACACTATTCACTGCTTGTTCTAATATTTACTTACAATCAATGTTAAAACAATCAGTAAACTGTAAAAACACTATATTGATTAGCAATGAAATATATGTAAAACACGTGCTTTTTCACCATGATGTCCTTATATAGGCAACAATCAATGTTAAAACACAGAACTCACATAGTGACCTGTGTAAACTCTATGTTGATTATTTTTGAAATGTACATAAAATTCAGGCTGTATTGAATGCTATTTACTTATATTGACTTACAATCAATGCTAAATGACAGATCTCATGAGCAAACTGAGAAAACACTGTGTTGATTAATTTTGAAAACTATGTAAAATATATGTTTTATTGGGTGCTATGTACTTATAATAACTTACAATCAATACT
>JAQZBX010050022.1:0-19768 GCA_029593785.1 Cabassous unicinctus | reverse complement strand
CCCCCCCCCCCCCCCCCCCCATACATATCCAGAGTTGTCACCTGCCGCTAGGGCTTCACTCTTGCCAACTGGGCGTTTAATAGCATCAATTTCCCTCTCAGCGCAATCTCAGCCAGGACCTATCTGTGGTTTTTGGACCTTTTTCCAGGAGATAGAGGGTTGTTACATGGCCCCAGCCATATAGGTCTGTTATAGCTCTTTGGTCCAAAGTCACAGTTGAAGCATTGGACACCACCCCTTTGCCAAACAATTTTCAGTCCCCAACAATGGGCTTGGAGAGCTTATCACCAGGCCTGGTGGGGCTTCCTGCCATAACTTGGCGCAAGGCATGGGGTTTATCTTTCGGGAACCTTTGGAGTTGTGAGGCGAGCAGTGCACACTTCCCGGCGGCCTGTTTCATCTTGAGATGAGCTCTGCTTACAGGGAGATGAAGAGTGCCCAGCCTGGATTGTTAAGGTTTCCATTATCAGCTCTTTGAGACTCTATCAAAAAGACATTTTTGGTGGCATTTGACCTGACAAAGGAATCTGGATCATCTAATGGCAATTGAGGCCCTTTATCTGCATATGTTCAGCGTAAAGTTCCCAAGGGCGGCAACTTCCCACCAATCACCTGGTTGCAGCCATTAGAAATAAATACACGACCTCCTGCCAAGTGAGCTGAGTCATTTAGTCCATATTTGTCAGGCCCGGGGGAACCCAGGTGACTTGGGACAGAGAAGTCTTCCACGTCTCCCAAGTGTGAAGCTTGGATGTAAGGATACCTGGCTCCTGTTCTTTCTAGCTGCATATTTTGGGTAGCTACTTAGCCACTCTGAGCCTCAGTTTCCTCATCAGTAAAATGGGAATCATTTTGCCTACCTTTCAGGGTCAGCCATGATGCAGTGGAGAGCCCATTGCACAGCGGTTGCTGATCAGAGTTTGGGGACATGGTACGTGCTTGCTTCTCTGTGCTCCGGTCTCTGATTCTGTGGTCCTGGCTGGAAAAGGAAGCACAGAGTAAGTTTGTAGATGGGGCTCAGATTCTAACTGCAAATTTCAGGCTCCCAAGTCCGGTCCTTCCCATGGCATTTTCTTTCCTTTTCAAATACTTCATAAACACCTTTTTACATAATTTCTTTTACATGTGTTGTTTCATTTTAAAACTAAAAATTTGTTTTGTCTTCTGGAACTTCTGGGAAATAAAGGTAGGTGTCATCAGTCTCAATTGTCTTCTGATTACATCTGGCCTCCAGATTTGTCCAGAGCCACTTGTGGAATGGGAATCCACCCGAACTTTGGACTGCTAGCCTGGTGCCCTTCTGACTCTGTCTCCTGCGGCGGGTGCCCAGTTCTCATGCCTTGGGGTTGCTGCTATGTCCTGCAGTTGCTGCTTTGACTGGCTGCATGATCTTGGGCAAATTCCCCCATGTCTCAAGTTCTCCACCTCCCGTTCTGTAAAATGAGGCGCATTTATGGAGTACTTTTCAATGTCTCTTTCAGCTTCTATTCTCTTTCCTCTCTTTGTATGCTCTGCTTTACCCAGTCATTGTTCACTGATTCAAACTGAGTTTTGTTCCCAGCTTCGTTAATGTGGGTCATTTAAATTTCTCCCTGAACCACCCAAGAGCCTCCTTCCAGCTGGTGGCTTGTCAGAGTTACAGTTTTGTTGGCAGGCAGATCTGGGCTCAAACCTTAATTTTGCCTCTTCCAAAGTGACTTTTGGGATAATCCACTGATTTCACCTCTCTGTACCTCAGCTCCTTCATCTGTAAAGTGGGAAAGCAGCCATAAACAATACGAAAATGGAGAGTATGGTTGTGTTTCCAATCAAACTTTATTTGTAGGCACTGAAATTTGAATTCCATCTAATTTTTACTTGGCACAATTTTTTCCAACTCTTTAAAAACGTAAAAACCATTCTTAGCTTGTGGGCTGGGCAAGAACAGGTGGCAGGCAGATTTGGCCTACGGGCTGTAGTTGTCCCACCTTGTTCTGGCCTTTTCTCCCTGTTCTGTCCTGGGACTGCAGGTGAGCCCATCCTTCCAGAACCCCTTGTCTTCTGAGCTTTGCCCTTGGGGCTTGAAGGAAGGTGAGACACACTGTTCTCAGCACTGTTGACATAGCTCTGGTCCTGCTGTCAAGGGCACAGGGACAGAAGAGCCTCTGGGTGCTGCTTCGGTCCCGGTGTCAGCTTGTACTCAAGTTGTTTGGTGTCATGTCAGGTCATTCTGCTAACAGATGGTTTGTCCCTACCACCCTCATTCACATAGGCTCCCTGTGCATTCAGGAGCAAATCTCTAAGGTGGGAGGACACTTAAGCTGGCTATTAGGCCTCTAAAAGTTCCTGCTTCTGGAAAAAAAAGGGCAGAGACAGGTATATGCATTGCACACAGTTACATCCTGTTTCTATCAGGCACACTCCAAGAACATGACAGCTACATGGTTTATAAGAAATCATCCAAGCCTCCTTTCAGTACTAAAATGCAACTTCTTGAGACGTTATTTCCTTTACGTCCTGGGATAGTGATGGCAGGACACTGTGTATGCCTTTCTAGGATTGGAGGCAGACGGCGTCATTAACATGTCCTCTGGGAATTGTCCTTGCTCTCTGAAGTGGGGGATTGACAGGGCCAACGAGCTCGTGGTCCAGCTGGAATCCAATTAAGCTCATTAACGGGGCGGCCTCGCTTGGGTCAGTTCTGTGGCAGGGCCTTGGCAGAGGGGGAAGTGCCCTCCTGGGCCTGGGCAGCTGATTCCTCCTTAGGTGGCCATGGAAGCTGCACTCAGGTCACTTCCAGGTGGGCACTGCACGCCTGCCTGGAGTCCAGAACCAGGTGACCAACAGCCCTGGTTTGCCCAGGACTGAGGGGTATCCCCAGAAGCGGGACTTTCAGTGCTAAAACCGGGAAAGTCCTGAGCAAACTGGCTGCCTTGGTCACGTATGCCATGCCGCAGGAAGATGAGGCCCATTGTGCCCTTAGGGGGTGGGGGGCGTTGGAAATCTTCTTCTTTGGGCTTCTAGAACAGGCACAGGCAAACTTTCTGTAAAGGACCAAAGAGTAAATACTCTAGTCTCTGTGGTGACTACTCAGCTCTGCTGTGATAGTATGAAAGCAGCTGCAGACAATATGCAAATTAGTGAGCATGGCAGTGTCCCAATAACACCTTATTTACAAAACAGGCTATAGTTTGCCATCCCCTGTTCTGGAGAGTATTCATTTTCTTTACCCCTCCCTCTATGTCCCATACATACGCCCACGCCCTCAGTGACTTCGTTTCGGAAGTAAATAGTCTAGTGGTTAAGGAAAGCTTGGACTCTGGAGCGGGACAGATCTTGGCTTGACTCTTGGCTTTGCCACTGCTAGCTGAGTGACCTTGAGCAAGTCGCTTCCTGCCTCTGAGCCTTGGTTTCCTCATCTATGAAACAGGAATAATAATAAAGGTACCTGCCTGCCCAGATTGAAGGGAAGGGACATAGATTCACCTCTCGATAGAAGACGTGTCGGGGAATATGCAACAGTCTTTCACCACTGCAAGAGGGGGCAGCAAGGACAACCGAGAGGCCCCGGGGCTGTGTGGCCTGGGTGGGGTTGTTTGCTGCAGGGGAGTGGGGATCAGGAGGTGTATGGAGGCATGTGTTTGCATGTCTCCAGGTGGATAATTTGTGGGCATGTGACCGTCTGAGGACAGATGAAGAGCGACCCATATGTAACAAGAGACATGTTTCCATCTGCAGCTCTAGGGCTGGAAGGTGTTTGGAGATGGCTCAGCCCAGTCCTTCATCCTCTTCTCCTCATTCTGCAGGTGACTGAATAGAGGAATGGAGAAGCCGAGTGACTTGTTCAAAGTCACACAGCTAATTGGTCTCCTGACTCCGCACCCACATACTCTCTGCGACGCAAGGCCAGTGAGATCCGAGTGAACTTGTCATTTGAGTTCAGACAACAGCAGCTGGCACCACCTGGCTCTGGGCTGACAGAGGAAGGCAGGCTGAGTATTGGGAGGACAAGACTTCACGCTTAAGACAAAGAAATAGGCAGAGTGCCAGGCACAGCTCTCAGTAAGGATTAGTTGAACTTGAACCTACCTTTTGTTTATGCTTCATTTAAAGAAAATCTAAAACCTCATCATGTAAAATTTCAACAAATTAAAATTCTTCAATTTCCATTTAAATAAAAACAATTTAAAACTGCATAAATGGGGGGCGGATGTGGCGCAAATGGTTGGGCGTCCGTCTGCCATATGGAGGGACCTGGGTTCGATCCCCGGGACCTCCCAGTAAAATAAAAAAAAATATATAGAAGGCGCATGGGCTGCCAGGCTCTGTGTGCCGGTGAGCCGCCAGGCCCCGGGAGCCAGGCAGCAAGATGATGACGTAAAAGGAGAGAGACAAGACGAGATGCTCCGAAAGCTCCGAAAACCAGGAGCAGAGGTGGCGCGGATGGCAGAACACCTCTCTCCTACATCGGAGGTCTTCAGGATCGAATCCTGGTGAAGACTGGAGGAGGATGAGAAGAGATGAAACAGACACAGAGAATTGCCCAGCGAATGGACACACACACACACACAAAAAAAACAGCAAAATGGGGAAGGGGGGGTTTAAAAATGGATCAAGTAAATAAATCTTAAAAAAAAACAACAACAAAAAAAAACTGCATAAATGAAATGTGTGATTTCAGGGGAGATGCTTTTGTGTTCAAAGATGCCCTTATGTTGATTTATTTTATGTTATTTTATTTTTAAAGATTTATTTATTTACTCTATCCATTTTAAACCCCCCCTTCCCCATTTGCTGTTTTGTGTCCATTTGCTGGGCAATTCTCTGTGTCTGTTTCATCTCTTCTCATCCTCCTCCTCTAGCCTTCACCAGGATTCAATCCTGAAGACCTCCGATGTAGGAGAGAGGTGTTCTGCCCTCTGCGCCACCTTGGCTCCTGGTTTTCAGAGCTTTCGGAGCATCTTGTCTTGTCTCTCTCCTTTTACGTCATCATCTTGCTGCATGGCTCCCGGGGCCTGGCAGCTCACCAGCACACAGAGCCTGGCAGCCCATGCGCCTACTATATATATATATATTTTTTAATTTATTTTATTTTACCGGGAGGTCCCGGGGATCGAACCCAGGTCCCTCCATATGGCAGACGGACGCCCAACCATTTGAGCCACATCCGCCACCCCCCCTTAAGTTGATTTAAAGCATGAGTTGGTTTATAAAAATCTTGGAGGGGTTTCAGAAGACAGAGGGGATCTTTGCCCAGAATCAGGTTTGTTGGGTGAAGGGAGGCAGACAGTGTCTTGCCTAGGGTTTCCCTTCACAAGTCCCTGCTCCCAATGACAGTGCCTGATGCTTGGTGGTGTCCTGGCCTCTATATCCCCCACCTCCAGTCACCACTGTCACCACATCAGAGGGCCATCTCAGTGAATGTCAGTTCTTCCACCTGGCTAGAGACGGGTGATGTCTATTCAGTCCAGCCCTGTGGGAACCTCATCTCTCAGACAAGGTGGTGCCAACTATGAAAGCCTTGGTATGTGCCTGGCAAATGTTTGCTTTGTGTTCCCATCCAGGAGATGTCATCACTGGACTTATCCTGGAAGCAGCCAAGTCCAAGGGGTTATTAGGCTGTTTTGAGAATGCTTTATTAAAAAAAAGTTCAATAGAGGAGCAACACATAATCAATGCTGAAAAATGAAAACAAGAAAATACAGATCATGTAAAGGCAAATAAAAATCTCTCTATTCAAAGACAACTACTTCTAAGCTTTTAGAGTAGATTCTTCCAGACTTTTCTTATATGTGATGTTAATGTCATTTTAAAATGATATTGAGATCACACTGTAAAGCTCTGTGACCCTCAGCTTTAACCTTCCTGAGCTCCAGTTTTCTCTCCAGTAAAACAGGAGTGATGATGCTCAGAGGATACCCTTCCTCCTCAGAACCCAGTTTCCATGCTGTGAGAAGGCCAAGCTACATGGAGAGGCCACGTATAAGTGCTCCGAAGAACCGTCCATGCTGAGCCCAGCCTTCCAATCATCCCAGCCCAGAAACCAGCCACAAGAGTGAAAAGCTTCCAGGTGGTTCCAGTCCCCAGGAGTTTGAGTTTCCCCTGGCTATTTTCATCTTCCCAAATGAGACCCCAGACACTGGCACAGAGATGAGCTATCTGCACTGCGATTCCTGACCCACAGAAGCAGGAGGCATCATAAAATGCCTGACATTTTATGCTGCAACATTCTGGGGTGGTATGTCTCATAGCAATGGAATCTGTAGCTGGAATACCAAGTGATTATGTTTGAGAAGCCCGTCAGAGAAACCCTTCAACTGAGCATAGGATGCACCCCTGCCCATTTCCTCAAGGAACTTGTTCCTTGGGTTATTTTTCTTTCTCTTTCCTGACTCTTCCAACTCTCTCACTCCATTCAGCCTACAAGCATAGTCAAGTATTCTCCAGGGAAAAATTCCCTTCTCCTGTCACCATTTTGGTGAGCTAAAAATCTTTCCCTCACTTTCTCTTTATAAATTCCAAGCTTGGAAGGACTTTCCATACTTTCTGCCGTGACCCAGGACAGTCTGGCTTGTACTGTTAAACATATGTATGCCAAGCTCATCCCAGAACTCCACCCAAAGGCCATTTCCTTCCTATGTGGCCCCTCCCAACTCATTGAACTCTCCCTCCCTCAGCTTCCGGGTTGCCCATGTCTTCCGTGATATTCCTCTCTCCTTACCGAATGGTCTTTGCCACGTTCTTTCTCTTGTGCGTTCTCTGCAGATGGTCTCCTCTATCCCCATCATTCCATTGATCATATTTGCTTGGATGATTCCCAAATCTATGTTCCAATGAGGAGTTCCCCCTTGAGCTCCAGGCCCAGAATTTAATCTGCTCACAAGACATCTTCAGTTATCTCTTCAATGCCTCAAACTTAACACATACAGAACTAAATTTAATGAGCTCCTCTCTTCACAATCTGATTCAACTCTTGGGTTGTTTTCGCGGCAGTGTTGGGTGTTGTCAGACCTTAATCTCTGGAGTCAAAGAGACCCAGATTCAAATCACGACTTGGCCACTTAACTGATGTATGTCCTTGAGAAGTTTGCTTCACTTCTCTGAGCCACAACTTTTCCTCTATAAAATGGGGACAATGACGTCTTTACCTCATAAAATTGTGATGCTCTAGTGGTTACTAAAAAATGTAACTATCATTATTAAGATTAATTTAAAAATAATGTTATATTTTCTTATAGTATAATAGGTGCTCATTTTAGAACATTTGTAAAATACTGGAAAGTATTTTGTCACTCAGGGATAAGCACTGTTAGCTAATTTACTTCAATGTCTTTCTGTGTTTTTGCATTTGTGTGTATATATGTGTGTGTGTGTATGTGTTTAGAAAAAGGGGATTCTCTCAATGACTTTACCGTTTTCCCAGTCTCTGAAGGTGGAAGGCTGGCGTCTTCCTTTACCTTCTCTCTCGTATCCTCTTGAAACTGATGGGGATTAGTAACTAAATCCTCCTAAAGTAGGCCCAGATTTCGCTCAGATGCAATGTCCCTTTTTCAACTCCCATAATCTACCCAAATTTTCAGGCTTCAGGGTCTTTCCCCAGTTTTTATTTTTTAAATCCATATGGCTGTTTTCCCCAAATCACAAAGCTGGATGTACAACCCCTTGCTGAAAACGCCCCTAGGCGTTTGGGATCCTTTTGCTTCTGGGATCAAGTCCACCTTCTTCCTCTCCAGGCCCCTCTCTCACCTCACCTGTCTCCATTCCAGAGCATTCCCTGGAAGTAGCAGGTCTGTTCATGTCTGGGCCTCTGTGTAAGTGCTTACCTCTGCCCCTGCTTGGTCTGGAAAACTCCTACTCATCCATCACAACTTAGCTCAAATGCCACCTCTCACGGGAGGCCTCCCGATTGCCTGGGGCCCACCAGAAGCCTTCGTTGCCCCCTCCTCTGTGCACCCCACCACAGCCCGTCTCCCTCCCTGGGCGTAGCCCTAGCCACGTGGTTCTCTGACATATTGGGTGCTTGCTCTGTGTAAACTCCTCACAGGAACCACACCTCCAGTGCCTGGGACAGAGCTCTGTGCATAGGCGGTACTTAGTAAATACTTGTTGCATGAATGGATTGCTGGATGGTGTGATGTGTGCCATATAGCAAAATGAGCAAAGGATTCCATGGCGGAAGACCTGAGTTTGTGATTTGGTTCCTCTATTTTTCAGCCATGTGGCTTTGGGCAAATGACATCTCTCTGAGCTGTGTTTTTTATTTTTTATTTTTTCTAGGATTATTGAGATGCTTCAATGAGATCATGGAAAAGAAAGTGCCTTGGGGAAAAAATAAAAAGGAAATACTCTGCAAGTGTTCTTAATTTTGGTTATCATTAATTGAAAATGCATAACAGGTGAGTCTCAGTCTGGTCTTGGCCAGGGTCTTGGTTGGGGATGGGAAGTTGCAGGCCAGACCCAGCTCCCCTGCTCAGGAGCTACGGACCTTCCAGTAAGCCCTCCTCCCAGTTCCCTTCTGGTTCGGGTAAGGATAACTCTTGCCAGTCCTACCTCCCCGTGTTTGTTTTGAGGCTCAGATGAGATAATGGTTGTTAAACATCTGCTGAGGTTAAAGTGCCTGGAAAAAGCACGGTGGCTAGTCTGGTAGAGCTGGGGTCCTCCTGGGAGGCCCGTGCTCCTGGCCCTTGCCTGGGCTCACGGTGCCGATCCTGCTTTGAGTCCCCGGGACTGGTGTTATGTCTCCTGGCTCCCGGTGAGGCTGCAGGCAGGTTCCTGCTTTTGGTTTCACCCCAGTGCCCTGACGACTTGGTACCAAGATCTGCCTCCCTGAGGAGTTAGTGGCTCAATTCACATCTACCCTGTATCCAGGAGAGCAGAAACCCTACTTTCCTGCTCACTCTTCTTCTCACTGGTAATATCAGGGAAGCTTTCCCTAGCCTCCCAGACAAGGTTAGCCTCTGCAGCTCTATGGTCTTGTGCTCCTGCTCACGGACTTGGTAATATCATCACAGATGTCATGATATCAGTGTTTGTGTTTCTCATCAGTCTCTCTCCTGGACTATATCTTGCTCACTGCTGCTCCCCACTGCTTAGCATGGTGTCCGGTGTATAGAGGATGGCAACAAATATTTGTTACGTAAAAGAGTGAAAGACCCTTCTGAACTTAATTTGTCCTCGCTACATGCATTGTACATTCCTACCTCTGGACCTTTGCTCCTGCTATTTACCCATCGGGAATGGACCTTACCCTCCTCCCCTCCCTGCACACAGATGCATTCATGAACAACTATTAATGAGATAATGCATGCAAAGCAATTAGCACAATAAGCACACTTAGAAGGGGTTAGCAGCTACTGCTGAGCTTTGACCCACGTCTCCTTCACCTGTGGGCCACTTGCTGCCCAGCACACGTGGGACACGCTCATTCATACTCTTTCCATAACTGTGCGTCTTTGAAGTCTGGCCCTGCTCCCTGTCTTCCTTCATGCAGAATGAATGGCATTTATGGAGCCATGGGGTAGGTGTTTTTATACCTGTCTCCCATGGAAAGACCAGAGCAAAGAGGAAACATCCATTGTGCCTGGTTCTCTCTGTGCCTCATAAGTGAGAGTGGGGAGGTGGGCGGGTGAAAAGATGAGCAAGACAGGACACAGTGCTTGTGCTGAGGGACCTGGGGGTCTGTGCAGGAAGCAGTGCTTTGTAGTGAGTACCCCCATCAACCCCGGAGGCAGACAGTCGTGGCTTGAGCCTTGACGCTGCCGCTTGGCGTCCCTGGACCTTGCAGACAGTCTATAACCTCTCTGAGCCTCAGCTTCTACATTCCTAAGAGTAGGGTCAAAGGGGCAGGGTGGGTGCGAGGACCTGCCACGTGGGAAGGGCTCAATAAATGCCTGCTGCCTATTGCTACTGATTCTCCTGTCTTCTTAAAAGGGAGGTGGTTGCACTCCTTCAACCTCATCCAGGTGGGAGGTGGAGGGAAGATTTCCCCGGCAACCACCTGAACTTCCTTCCTCTCTCCATCATGCCAAGGGAGTTCAGGCTCTTCCTTGACATGGTGTGCATGTCTGTGTGTGCAGCAGGGAAGGATCATCGTGCAGGAGACTAACTGAGACGAGTCTGTTTGCAGCAGCCTCTGTGTGCAGGTGCCTCCATGGGGCTGCCAAATAGCTTCTGTGCCCTAACCATCCTCGCTGGTGTAGCTTAGGCATCCAGCAGTTGCTAACGTAGGGAACTGTCCTTTGCCGCCTAACCAACCCCTATTGCTCAGACCCCAAACTAAAGCCTGTGCCATGGTCCCAGCATGGAGATGCAAAGGCACTGTTTATGGTGCCTGATGAGCCGAGTTATTACTTTAGAAAGGCTCGAGCCAGGGGACTGAAGGAGCAGGAGAGACGAGAACCCGGCCGGGATTAAGTATTCATGGAATTGTCAGGAAACGACAGCGACGCCACGTAAAATAAAATGGATGCAGAGGCTCCAGGAGATTCCGAGGGACTCTTGCTTCCCTCCCATCCCTTGTCCCCACCCCTTTCATCAGTGAATATATTCCCCCCATGCAGAAATATTCCTGCTGTCTGAAACAGCTTTTCCAAAGGCCAACTCCTGCCTTTTCAAATGATATCTAAGTGACCGCCGAGTGGTCTTCGTGCCCCAGTAAGCTAAGTTATGGTAGGTGGAGGTATTGGCTGAGGTAAGAGGCAGCGCTGCCCCGTCCACTTACGCTCCCCTTGCTAAGGGCACTGACGTCGTCCCATGTCACATGGTCCCTCTGCTCTCTCCCACGTTCTGAGCGTTTGACATTGAGGCTCCAGTGTTTTTAAATTCTCTCCTCTAAGACTTCCAGGACAGTACTTCCAACGGGTTCTTCTATCTCCCTGCCTCTTCTCTTTCTTCCTCACTGGCCCTCCATTGAGATGCTCCCTTCAAGTTCTGTTCCGACTCGCTTCTCTTTTAGCTCCAAGCATTCTCTCTGGATGATCTCCCTGATTTCCCGGTTTGGAATCAATAATTACAGTGAGCAGAATAATGGCACTCCTCCCCATAGATGTCTGCCTCCTAATCCCCAGAACCTCTGACTATGTTCCTTTCCAAGGCAAAAAGGGACTTTGTAGATGTGATTAATTTAAGGATCTTGAGATGGCGAGATTTTTCTGGATTATCTGATATTGTCACAGGGTCCTTATAAGAGGGCAGCAGGAGGGTCAGATCAGAGAGAGAGAGAGGCAGATGCTGCACTGCTGGTTTTTAAAGTGGGCCAGGGAGTGCAGGAGGCTTCTAGAAGCTGCCAAAGGCAAGGAAACAGGGGTTTCCCTGGAGCCTCCAGAAGCATTGCAGCCTTGATGACACCTTGATTTCAGCCCAATGAGGCCCATTTTGGATTTCTGACCTCCAGCAATGTAAGAGAATAAATTGGCATTGCTTTAAGCCACCAGGTTTGTTACAGCAGTGACAGGAAACTAATGCAATAATCTCCATAAAGGGGGAAAGGTCATGGGTTTGGGGGCCATGGGATACTGGAATTGGATTGAATCCTGGTTTGTTTTGTCTCTCTCTTATCAGCTGTGAGACCAGAGGCAAGTTATTGAATGGCTATATTCTAGTTTTTTTTTCAAACTATAAAAATAAAATCTACTGCAATCCAGATAAAGCTGGGTTGCTCTGGGCCCCTCTCATCACCAGATCAGGGTCAAAATACACACCTGCACAACATCTAACAAACTTGATCTCATTCTCTCAGAAATGCCAAAGGGGATTCGTTCCTAACACTAGCAAGTTTTCTTAAAACACCGTTTCCCAATCTCTCTCTTTGCTTTTGTCACATTTCCTCTCTCTGCACTGTGTGTGTGTATAGCAGGATGTTAAAGTGGGACCATTTCTGCCTCTCTGACTTCAGCAAGAATAAGCAATGCAGGCCAAGGACCTCTACATTCACAAGGAGGTGATAGACAATGTTCCGTGTTAGCAGGACTTGCAACAGGTAAGGCTGAAAACCAGGGCCTAGTATACTTAGCTACCTTTAGAGAAGAGGTCAGCAAACAATGACCTGAAGACCAAATCCAGTCTGCACCTGCTTTTGTAAATAAAGTTTTATTAGAACACAACCATGACTGTTTGCATGAATTTTGTCTATGTCTGCTTTTTCTTGACAATGGCAGAGTTAAATAGTTGCCACAGAAACCATATGGCCTGAAAAGCCTAAGTTATTTATTATCTGGTCCTTTCTAGATAAAACTGGCCAAACACTGCTTTAAGATATAAAATAGTTGGGTTGATAAGATAAAGAATGGGGGAAGGTTTTAGAGTGCTCTAGCATTTTCTTTCCCATCTGCTGAATGTTGAGAGGTACCTCAAGGGAACACTGGGAGAGTTTGATATGTATCTCCTGGAGTTTAAGGGATCTGGTGGACTGTTGTCTGCTTCGTGGCTGAGAAATCTAAATGGCCAAGGCTCTGGCATCCATGTTGGTGCTTCATAGCGGAAAGAAAGGGCTGCATTGGGGTGGAGGGTGCTTCCACCAGAGGGTCACAGAGATGCTTAAGGCTTTCTCATGGAGGGGACTGGCTGAAGGCCATATGGTCTTCCCAGATGGGAAATGGGACCCCAAAAAGAAAGGGTCCCTGGGAGGTAGACCACTGAGTACCAGGGTATAGGACTATTGTCAAAGGTGGACCCCTGGATGAAAGATCCATGAAGAAGGTCATTGGAAGTTTCTGGTGGGGAATCTCCAAGAAACCTGTGAAGTGCCTCTTGGGAGAAAGAGCCAGCACTTACACCTCTAGGTCTGGAGATCCCCAAGCTAGACCCCAGCAGTACCAACCACATAAACCTGAGAACATCTCCCCTAATTCTTCCTCATGTGGGCCTAACCCTGGGATATGCAGGAGGGAGCCAGGGCTGGCAATCTGGGGGAGGTAAAGCCTAGAAGCAGGGTGGGCCACAAGATAGAGCCAAGGCTGTAACATCTCACAGGTTTCGGGGTCTGCAGCAGATCTGAGCCCAGCGAAGTGAGAACCTTTAATTCTCAATGAAGTCTAGAGCTGAATCTGTCCTGACTTAGAAATAATAATTGAAACGAGACTTTTTTTTTTTAAACAAAAAGTATAGGAGATTTTATTACCCAGGGATGCCTGGGAAAACCTAAGAACCTGTCCAAATATTTTATCCATAGTCCAGGCTGGGAGATAGTCCAGAATCAGTTTGTGGGACAGAGAAAAGTTGCTTTATATATAGCAATGTGTTTGTTTTGTCCCATCAAAATCCTACTTTTCTCCCCACCTTCTGGAAACCTTCCCTTATGAATAATATTCCTTCCTCTTCTCCATGCTCTTGGACTCTGCCTCTCTTCTGACATTTAGTGGTGCCTTTGATGATATTTATTTGTGTCCTCCAAATGGACTGGATGTTCTTTTAGGACATACTTTATGTGTTCTTGTGTTTCCCCACCCGCCAGTGCTTAAGACAGAGTAGGGCTGAGGCAATAATTCTTTGAATAAATTGCCCAAACCTTGATTCCATCTCTGACTAGCTGTGTGACTTGGGCATGAGACCCAGCTTCTTGGATGACCAAACTGATACTGGATTCAGTCTATATTGAGGAAATGAACACCTCTCATAGGGGTGGGTGTACGTTATGAATTCATTCAACCATTCTAGGTGCTGAAGATTTAGCAGAGAACAAACCAAACCAATGGAAATGCCTACCCTTGAGGAGCATGTATGCTGGGGTGGAGGTGGGGGGGGCAATGCACAAAATAGTGAATAAATTACATAGTGTGTAGATGGTGATAAGTGGGCCATGGGAGAAAATGCAGAGGGTTTTCAGGGAAGACCCTGACGAGGAGGAGGCACCATTAGGGCAAAGGCTGAAGGAGGCGAGAAAGAACCTTCAAGGCACAGGGAACAAGAAAGTCAAATAACAGGAGGCTGAAGTGCAGCTGGTGAGCACTCAGGATGGTAAGGAGGCCAGCATGGCTGAGTGGAGTGCGTGAGAGGAGAGGACTGGGAGAAGCAGAGGTGGTGGGCTGGGAAGGGTGGGGCCTTGTAGACCACCATAAGGGCTTTGGCTTTTACTCTGAGTAAGATGGGAGTCAATGAAAAGATTTGAGCACAAGAGTGACAAGCTCTGACTTACGCTGTTTATGTGGCTGGTGAACTGAGGATGGACACTGGAGAGGCAGTGGAGAGCCAGATGCCTGTTAGGAGACTGCTGTCACCATCCAGGTCAAAGACGATGGTAGCATGGACTGAAGGGTGGAAGAGTGCTGGATTTTGGATAGAGCAATCATGATCTTAAAGTATTTACTGAGCACCTACTGTATGACAGGGATTGCGGTAGACACTAGGATTCAACTGAGAACACACACTTGTTAAATAAAATACACTCGCTAAAATGACGGCAATTGCATTTACTAATTCTTACTCACAAATTGAACCCAAAGGAGAGTTAGATGGTCATTAGTTTATTCAATTTATTCACCAACGTTTTTTAAGTGCCTATTGTGCGCCAGGCCCTGAGGTTCCTGCTGGTGCAGATGTATTTAAGATACAGCCCTGCCCTCAAACACACAGTATCTAGTATGGAGTATAAAATACGGAAAAATGAATTGAGTTTCTAAACCAGTCCCTGGCACCCAGTCGGCACACAATAAATCACTGGTGATTAATGATTGAAAATAAATATGCACAGTGGACAGTGAGGGCTCAAAGGAAGGTATGGGCAGTTTTGTAAAGTTGCAAGAAGAGATGAGGTTTGAGCCCTGTTTTGGAGGAGCAGGGAGTGTTGGCAAGGTGGAGGGTGGCAGGGCAATCTTGTCAGGCAGAGGGAGTCCTTTGAGAAAAGTCACCAAAGTGTCCCACAGCCTGGAGTAGGTGAAGAACTTTGAGAAGTTCAGTGTGGGTAGAGAAAAGGATTCAAAGGGAGACAACAGCAGGAAAATGAACCTGAAGGGAAGACAGGGGCAAGGTCATGGAATAATTTGCTTGCCAGGCCAAGGAGCTTGGACTAAAAAAAACCCTAAAAACATAATTTTCTAAGTGCCAGGCATTGTGCAAAGTCATTCCATCACCTCATCGAATTCTCTGATTATAGAAATTAATATAAAGCTCATTTTCCAGATGAGGAAACCAAGGCAAAGAGAGGTAACTTGCCGAGGACCCCAGAGACACGCGAGGATGGAGATGGCATTCGGCCCTCACAGCTCGCCGCCATGCCCGTCCTCTCAACCCCAACTGATTCTACTGCTCAGGGCAGCACTCGATGAGGGCAAGGAAGAGCCCAGACTGGAGGTGCAGGTGCCAAGCCACAAACCTAATGGCTAGGGTAAGTGCTTTTAGCTTCTTTTTACAAATGGCAAAATCGAACATTTTATGGCCAGACTGTGATGAGTGATGGTGGTGGTTGTTAAGAGAGTCCTGGGTGACCATGATCACCTACCTCACAGAAGGGGCATAAACACGTTTGGAGGCAACTATCGGGAGATTGTGATTTCTTCTTGTTCCTTCCTGTGTTTCTCTCTCGAGCAGTAAAAACAAGTGAGATATAATGTAAAATTACTTTATAAGAACATCTCTTGTTCAAGGCAGATACTGCCTTTAAGTAGCTGTAGCTGAGGTTCAAAGCACCATCAATCTGAAAATTGTTGTCCAGCTCTGCAATTACTCTGAGCTTTATGTTTGAGCTCTTGCTGACAATCATGAAAGAGAAATAGCTCCAGATCCGATGGTTCCTGAGATTCCATTTTTCTGATATTCTTAATAGATTCAGTCGGCTTCAGAGTTCTTAAAGAACCAAGGCTTTGTATAGTTCACGCTATCCCACGGCCTTTCCAAGAGAATTCTATCGGCTCTAGGTAACCTGGCATTCTCAGTCTTTCCAGGAACTCTGCCCCACAATTATTTCCATCCCTAAATAGCACGTGAAATGAAAGGTTTTTAATTATCACTTAATAAAGACTTATTGCATACATCATTGCAAAGCATGGTGTATATGGAAGAAAATAATGAAAAGGGCTTCAGGGGTGGGAGAAGGTTGTGACCACACTAACATAGAAAGCCTAGAAAACATTTTATGGAAATTATATATTCTTAATAGCTCCTTTATTTCATTTCTAATCACTTTATGTCTTAATTTGTCTTCTTCACGCTCTATCAACTTTTTCTACTTATTTCCTTGCTAAATGTAGATATAAGAAGAAAACCTCATAAATTTCCTAGCATCAGTGGGAAGAGAATACTCTTCTCAGGAGCATTACCCCAGTCTACCCTGTCTTTTTGAAGGGGCTGGAACAGGGCTACCTGGTGGGATAACCCATTCAAATGATAATAATAGTTGTAGTCACCACTTATGTTATTGAAAGTACATTATATATATATATATATATGAACATGAAATAACCTCATAACTTGATAAGACACTTGATAAGACAGAAATTATTATTGTGTCCACTTTATAGATGAGGAAACTGAAGTTCAGTGAGCTTGACTTATTTTAAGTCATTTAGTTAGGGGCAAACCAGGGACTCATTCCTACATCACTTTCCATACTGGTTTTTTTTTTTTTTGCCACAGAGTCTACATTGTCAGGCACACACTGTAAAATGTTTCCAAATTAGAGTCCTTCCCTCTTCTCTCTTTGACAGCCTGATGTCAACACTCCCTAGCTCCAGGAATAGCTCTTGGAAAGTTCTTGCAGCAATTGCAAAAATAATTCTTTCCCTCTCTTCTCCCCTGGCTGGTATCCAAGTCTTAGGTTGTGGGGTTGGGAGTCTAAAACTGTGACTCTGCAGGACGAGTCACAATCCAGAGCCACAAAGGAATGCTGCAAGGTTGCTTTCTTGGTGGTTGGACCAGAAGGGAGCAAAGTCATGCTGTTTGTATCTCCCTGGATTTTCTTATTACAGAGAGGATACATGTACTTATATATAGTCTTTCTCCACATGCTCAGTGGATTTCTTGTACAAGAGTTAGCAATATTAGCTCAAGTAGAAGCTGAAATCCTAGTACAGATGTGTCCCCAAAAGGAAAACCTTTGAGCTTTGAAGTCAGGCAGATACTACCTCTCTTCTCAGCCCTGCTCTCTTATTAACTGCAATTTAATTTAGGGGAGTTATATAACTTCCTGGGGGCTTCAGTTTCCTCCTCTGTGAAATAGGGTCAGGTTATCTTTCTTATAGGATTTTTTTAAAAGACTTATGTCAGATATCATATAGCAAGCATCCAGCTGAGAACCTCGCATACAGTAAGCAGTCAATAAATGCTCCTGTCCTCCCTTTCAATGATCTTCCTATCTCTCCATTCTTTCCACACTCAGATCAATAACCTCTCTTTACTATATTTCTATGTGTACAATTTGTCCACACAGAAAATGGCTCATGTGAAATGGGGTCTGGATAAATGCATTTTGGATTTTTCTACTTCTACAGACATTCCTTGTGTACCTGGAATTGTACTAACTCCTAGGAGGTGGTGGTGGGGGATATGAAGTGGGGAGATGAGGTACTCCTTGAGCATAAAGGGCTTATTCTCTGATCTATGCACACATAAGAGAAACAAAAGAAAACAGTTTTTTTTTTTTTTAAAAGCTTCATAGCAAATGGATATTGTGGAAATCCTATGAAATGTGTGAATAAATGATTCCCGAGTTGCCCCCACTTAGAATGTCCTCCCTGGTGATAGGGAATTGTGTCTGATCAAGCACATGTCACAGTGTGATTCTTCGTGCAGGTCTGAGCTGAATACACACGGCTGTCCAATAGAAATATAATGTAGGGCACATAGATACTTTTAGGTTTTCTAGTTGCCTCATTAAAAAAGTTAAAAAACAGGCAAAATTGAAATTTTAATAATGTATTTTATATAACCCAATAGATTAAAAATATTATCAGTTCCTCAGGTAATCAATGTAAAAAGTATTAGTGAGGTATTTTACATCCTTCCAAATCTGGTGTGTATTTCACACTGACCACACGCCTGTGTGGTCTGGCCTCAGTTAGTGGGCTCTGTAACCCCAGGGGGCTGGTGGGTCCTGTGTTGGGCAGTGCAGAGCGAGACTGTGACATCCTCAGTGCAGATGGAGACTGTGACATCCTCAGTAGAAGGGGTCTGGCTTTCATTTCACTTTGTGTCTCCACTCGACTCACCTTTGTGCCTATGGCCTGCCTCATGCCTATTTGGTAGTCAGTCCTTTTGCTGCATGGGTTTGAATTCCGTTTTCACTCTTCTGCACTGTCTATCTTACCTCTAGCTACTTCTCCTTCCACTGCTTAACTGGGTGACACTGACTTCATGTCTTGAAGGTTGCCCATAGGCTGTCTCTTGTCGCCTTCAACCACTAGTTAGCACCCTTCTGTGGCCGGAACCAGTGAGGAACTTGTGCGTGATGTGCCCAGTAATTAGTCAATGCTGATATGACTTCAGAGTCTCCCGGCAGACTGATTTCTGTCCTGGACACTCCGCTGCAGGAGCAGAGGCTGAGGGACTGGAACCAGTAGAAAGGAGAGCAGCAGAGAGGGATAAAAGTTTGCGAGAGGTTGAGAAGGATGGGCGTGGTGAGTCTGCAGAGATGGCCGGGCCGGGTGAGGTGTGCAGGCTGTGGCAGACCTGTGAAAGCGTGTGCGAGAGGCTAGGGGCCAGCACTTCTCACTAGGCAGAAAGCAGGGACTGGCTCTCTGGCAGGACACCTGAGATGAAGAAAGAGGCAGAATTCAGCTGTTACGCGGTGGTGAAAAAAGAAGAGGACTGTGGCATCAAACTCACCTTTGTCCAAAGTCTACTCTGTGTGCTTACAAACTCTGTGACCTTGCACAAATTACTTACTCTTTCTGGGCCTTGGTTTCCATGTCTCTAAAATGGGAGTAAGGTTTCCGTTTAAAGGTTATCTTGAGTAGTGAATGATATAGAATATATATAGTTCATAGTGCTGTGCTTAGCTTAGATTAAAGATGCAAAAAGTGACATTCTCTTTCAGCCCCTTGGAGTTCCAAACCCAGAGCTTAGGAATAATAGTAGCTAATAGCTATAAAGGGGCTATTATATGCCAAGCTCTGTTCTAAGCACTTTACAAACATTAAGGTATTTAAGATTCATTTTGCAGTAATTCTCCAGCATAAGAACTGTTTTATTCCAATTTTAAAGATGAGGAAACTGAGTCACAGAGAGGTCATGTAACTCACTGAAGGCTTCACAGCCAGTAAGTGGCAGGGCAGCAACTCAACCCTAGACAGTCTGGGTCCCTATCCACCCTGCTATCTGACTGTGTGATGAGATACAGACTCAGGGGATGTTCCTCACCCTTACCCAGTAGGCATTCTCACTCTTGTGGAGTGGATGAGAAAGACTCTGGCTGATACAGAGGTCATCCCAAGGGCAAGACCCAGCACAGATATTCTTTCCTTCCATGAGACCTGGTTGGGAAGTCAGTCCTTTCCATCAGGCAGAAGTCAGCTTCAAATTGAGAGCTGTCCCACTCAGCTCTGGAATCCTGGTGGAATCTGAGTCCTGGGGGCTGGGGAGATTGGGAATGACATGGGCCAACCATAGATACAGAATGACAGGCAGGGGCACTGTGTGCTGGTTGACAGCAGTTAGGAACTCTCAGACTTAACTATAACACCCACACCCATGGGCCCTAACGACAAAATCTACACCCATGGACCCTAACTACAAAACCAAGCCCATGGACCCTAACTATAAAACCCACACCCACAGACCCTAACTACAAAACCAAGCCCATAGACCCTAACTATAAAACCCACACCTACAGACCCTAACTACAAAACCAAGCCCATAGGCC
>JAQZBX010050021.1:0-19767 GCA_029593785.1 Cabassous unicinctus | reverse complement strand
AGCAGGTGCTCAACCACTGAGCTACATCCGCTCTGCTAACGTTTTATTTATATACAATGTCACATAAAAGAAATGCCCTCTTGACGTCTGTTTTGTCTTTTGAAAAATAGATCATGGAGCCAAGTGAAGTGCACTTTGTCATATATAAGGGTCTGCTTTGTTCCTTGTTATTTTTCTCCTTTTTAACCCTTTGTTTGACTTTTTTTTTTTTCCCCCAATCGTGTTTCTTGTCCAGTGCAAGCTGTTCTTTCTGCCACTCACTGAAGTTTTGAATTCTGGCTTCTGCGGTTTTTATTGTCTGTGTCAGATGTGCAGCCAGGCCTGGGTCTCTGTGGGCATTTTCCAGATTCAGTTAAATCAGCATCGACCCTGATTTCATTCTCAGTTCCACCCCCACACACCCTCACGCTCTTTGAAAACAGAATCACCTTGTGTGTTGTAGCTCATTAGTTTCAAGAGAGAATCAACAGATCATATTCAGTGTCTTGAATAAATTGCTCTATTTTGATATTAAAAAAAATAAAAATAAAAAAAATAAAAGAAATGCCCTCTAATTTTTGAAGTTAAAAGCAGATAATTACCCATTCTTCTCAAATGAAAATATGTATGAGTCATGATGATTTAGTGTAATGTCCAAATGTCTTATTAAGCTAGATTTTAAGAGTACAGGTTCTTTTCTTGACTAGAGAAATATTCCAAATAAATTAAGTTTATTTAAAAATCTATACTGCTGTTAATCATGTAAGCTTGAGGTAAGCACTTCAACTTGTAACATTATGTTTGTTTAGCTGGAAATAACCTATCTATAAACACTTTTTTGGGAGCCTTTTAAATGAACTTTCAAATAATGTATTGTCTATACTGATGCTCCTGTCATCAGTGCTTATTTTATTGTGTCATTAATTTTTATTTTATAACAATATTTTATGTGCTGCCAGAAAGTAAAATGTTACTTGTGACTGCTATTGATAGTTCTCTGATAATTCTGACAGATTTTAAAACATTGACATTTCTTCCGTTGGACCAAATAGTAGGTTCTTACTAAATTAATGTACACTGTTTTTCTCATCAACAATGGCTTCTATTTTAATGACGCTCAATTGCAAACACACATAATTCGTCTTTTTTAGGTAAGTGTTCAAAAAAGATATTTCTATAAAAAAAATATCCAAACTGCTGTTATTATAAAACACACAAAAAGGGACTTAAGTTTTCTAGATTGATTGCTAATGTTTTTTAAAATATGGATGACTCCCATTCCAATGAAATTAAACATTATTGCTTGATATGTTATGCATCCAATTTATTTTATTTTTTTATTAGAGAAGTTGTGGGTTCACAGTAAAACAATCATGCTTGATTAGATGCCAACTTCAATAGCATACACATTCACACTTTTCCTATACCCCTTTGTCCCCCCACCTTTTTTGTACTTGTTACAAATTGCATCTTTATACATTGTATGTCCTAAACCACAAATTTATCATTATATTTTATGCATTTTCATTGTAGCAGCCGCAAGTAGTAAGATGTGGAGTTATGTACCAAAAAATACAATACAATAGTACTGGCATTTATAATTACTCATATGGTTTACCTTTAATGTAAGTCTTTATTTCTTCATCCTGCTTTGAACCACTGTTTAGTGGTCTGAAGAACTCCCTTTAGCCTTGCTTGTAGGGCAGGTCTAGTGGTAATGAACTCCATCAACTTTTGTTTACCTGGGAATGTCTTAATCTCTCAGTTTTGAAAGAAAATCTGTATATAAAATTTTGGTTGGCAATTATTTTTTCTCAGTACTCTAAGTATTTCAACACACTGCCTTCCTGCCTCCATGGATTTTGTTGAGAAATTGGCACTTAATCTAATTGTTACTCATTTGAACATAATGTGCTGCTTTTTTCTTGCAGCTTTCAGAACTCTTTCCTTTGCTAACTTTGTGAAATTTTCTGTCCTTATTTCTTTGAATATTCCTTCTGCCCTGCTCTTTCTCTTTTTCTGGGACTCCTATAATGTGTGTATCGATATGCTTGATTATGTGCCACAAGTCTCTTAGGGTATTTTTGCTTATTATAATTCTTTATTCTTTCTGCTCCTTAGCCTAACTCATTTCAGTTGTCTTGTCTTCAAGTTCAATGATTCTCTCTTCTGCCAGCTCCTGGGAGGTTTTCATTTCAATTTTTTGGTCTTCAACCCCATTAGCTCTTTTGGTTCCTTTTTAACATTTCTGTCTCCTTATAGAGATTCACATATTGTTCATTCATTGTTTTCCTGATATCCTTTAGTTCTTTCTCTGTATTTTTCTTCATCTCCTAATCATATTGAAGATGATTTTTTTTTTTTGTCATCTTTGTCTTGTATGTGCATAGTCTGGTCGTCTTCATTTATGTTTTCTGGATTTTTATCCTCTTCCTTTGGATAAACCATCATTTCCTGTTTTTTCTGTTTGTCATGTAATCTTTTGTTACACACTATATATTTTAATATTGTAAAACATCAACTCTGGGATTTAGTCACTGAGATGACTGTGTCTTGAGTTTGTATTCAGCTAGGGATACGCCAGCCATCTTCTTGAATTTCAGGAGCTAAAAAAAAATCAAGCAAATGTAAGCATAAAACACCTTTCACAGTCTTTGCAGATTAGCTTTGCATTGGCTGGTGGCTCTTTTTCAGAGTTCAGCCCTCATTTCAACAAGGTCAGACCAAGGTGAATGCAAAGTAAAGGGTCCTTCCTATCTTTTCTGTGCCTGTGTGTTGTTCTGTGCTTGTGCTTGCTAGTGGCCTTAGGAGTTCCCCTATTTATGGAATTTGAATGGTCCTTCTACTACCCAGAAAAGAGACCTTCTCCCTCTCTGGGAATTCCTCTGTAGGACTTAAAGCAGGTAAGTCTTTACCCCAGGCTGCCAACTCAATTGCTTACTCAGCTTTTGCTGTCTCCTGTTCCTGTTGACTGGAGGGCAAATTCTGGAGTGTGTGTATGTGGGGGATATGCTGGAGAGGAGTGGCCCAAATCAGCCTTTCCCAGCCAAAACAAGGCCAGGGATCCACAAATGAAGTCCAGGTTGGCTTCATATTGCCCTAGTGAGGGGATAAGAGAAGGGCCAGGACAGGTGCAGATGCTTCCCTCACAGCTCCCCAGAGCTGTGTTTTCTTATCTCGGCACCTGCCCAGCAAATGCAGCCCTTCAACTGTCTTCCTTAGCTCCGAGGAAGTGTACCATCTTTAAGTCTCCTCCACTGTCTTTGTCCAGGGCAGAATGGAACAATGGCTGGCCTCAGAACCAAGCCCCCAGCGATCTGAAGTAGCTACTCAAAAGCAGTGATCAATGCTTGGACCATACCCCTAGATCATGGAGAACTGAATTTTTTTTTTTTCTTTTTAAAGATTTATTTATTTATTTACTTTTATCCATTTTTACCTCCCCCCTCCTCCCCCGTTTTTGCTGTTTTTGTGTCCATTCGCTGGGCAATTCTCTGTGTCTGTTTCCTGCCCTCGCTTCTCATCCTTCTCCTCCTGTCTTCACCGGGATTCAATCCTGGAAACCTCCGATGTGGGAGAGAGGCATCCTACTGCCTGTGCCACCTTAGTTCCTGGTCTTTTGGCGCGCCTTGTCTTGGCTCTCCCTTATGTCACTCTCCTGTTATGTCATCATCTTGCTGCGTGGCTCCGTGGGGCCTGACGGCGCACCCATGCACGGGGCCTGATGGCTTACCTGCACGCGGGGCCTGGGCGGGGGCTTGCCCGCACACGGGGCCTGGCGGCCTGTGTGCCTTTTATATTTTTCTTTATTTTTACCGGGAAGTCCCGGGGATCGAATCCAGGTCCCTCCATATGGAAGACGGATGCCCAACCATTTGAGCCACATTTGCTCCTGGGAACTGAGTTTTTATGTCCCACTCTGGCACCAGCAAGCTGCACCAGTACCTTACTGGTGCCTGTCCTGAGGTTAGGGGATGGCACATGGTTGCCGCCGTGCAGAGATTGCAATTCCATGTTATTGCTGCAATTTATCAGCCTCTTCTCCCTCTCTTCCTGTGATGTTGCAATGTGTTCTGCTGGACTCCAGAGTTCCAAAATAGTTGATTGAGACAGTTCCTGCCTGTTTAATAGTTATTCTGGTGGAGGGACTGATTCCAAAAGCTTTCTAATTCCACTACTTCTTGCAGTCCTTATGTATCCAGTTTTGACAAAAATATGTTCCTAATATTTTACATACTTTATTTGTAGAATTTAACACGGGAATTGGAGAACAGGGAAAAACAGCAACTGCAGATGTTGGATCGACTCAAGGAGATCGAGAATCATTTTGAGACATGTGAAGCTGAGCGTAAGCGTGCTGATCTCCAGATCTTACAGCTGACTCACCATGCAGAGGATGCAACCAAGCAGGCGGAGCGCTACCTCAGTGAGTTCCAGCAGTCAGAGACCCTGAGAGAGGAGGCAGAGAAGAGGAAAGAACAGCTGAAACTGAAAGCTCAAGAATCCATTAGGCAGTGGAAACTTAAATATAAGAAATTAGAGCGAGAATTGGAGAAACAGTCTGAAATGCTTGATCAACTGACAGACAAGAATAATCAGGTATAAAAACCTAATTCCTAAGGAATGGTTTTTGCTGTGATGACCATTCATCCATCCTTTGAGCAGACACTTGAGTACCATTCTGTACATATAATCTCTTAATATATCCTTGATAAAAGAGTCTTTCTGTCTTGGATATTTCAGGTGAAAAATCATTTAATTTTTATCCTTTTTAAAGGTTAATACCATGACACTCCATTGTTTTTCAGAGTTAGCCCTTAAGATAGATCTTCTGCTTTCCTCAGTTTACCTTGAAGTTCCCGAAATTGAAATTATTCTTTAATACTCAAAGGAAAGAAAATTGCTAATCCTTCCTTAACAGCACATGACTTTTTCTCCAATGCATTCATTTTTAAATCTCATTTTTTGGTTATATTTCAATTTAGCTTTTGGTTAGGAAGAAGCATTTAAAATGCAGCAGTTATGTCTGGGCTGTTATGTCTGGGCTACAATTATAGTGGGTTTAGTTAAATGAGTGACATTGATAATGTCACTGACAGAGCGGTGTTATTTAATCCCAACTTCTTCAATACTCTGCAATTGTGCCCTTTGGATAGCAAGTGAAAGCATTTCACTGATCTATGTATTCATTCCACATAATTTTTTTCTCTTGTATAATCAGTTAATTTAAATGGATTTTATGCTCCTGTGTTGATTCTTGACAATATTTGGGTTGAATTAAACCCAGATGTGTATAAGATAATAAGCAGGAAAATCATTTGATTTTTATCCATGTTTAGTTTTGGTTTATCATTGCTGCTTTGTCATTTGTCACTTGTCAAGAACTCTAAACATTCCAGAAGAATAATCATTTGGATAAGTTGACTTTCTTTCAAAAGAACACAAAATACAGGGCAATTATATTTATAAAATCAGTTGTCAGCACTTAAGAGTGACAGATGCTTATTTCAGATGAGCTGTCATGGAAAGATGCTTTTCCTTTTAAATATGAATTTTTTGAAGGAAGTTTTTAATTTTTACATATAGAAGATGAAGGAGTTGATCATTTTGTACTCACCATGAGTGCTTTTCAATTTAACCCATCTGACTCATCCTGGGTAGCTGGGTGCCCTCAGGTAAAGCAGTTCTAAAGCTTTCAGACTTGAATCTGAACAGATGTAATCCCAGGAAATTGGTCTACCTTGATTATTCTGTTGTTAGTCTGGCCTTGCAACTAGTTCAGTGAATCCTGACTATAGGGGATGTAGCTAGAGAAGAGTGATTGGGGGAATTGATTGATGGAGAACCATCTGGGTATTTTACTTAATTAGAGGAAATTTAGAAGGATCTGTGTCATTAGACAGTATTCTGATACATGGTGCTCAAAGTTTTCTAGATTGAGCTTTTCAGAATATTAAAAAATTGTTAAACAGTCATTTCCCAGAATATTCCTGATATAATTATTTTATCATTTAGCATTGCTAATGATAAGCAAAGAAGTAGTTTTAAAGTGATTTCCTCAGTTAGGGTAGTATCACAATTATCACAGCAAGCTTTGTAATTTCTCCTTTAAAAGACTTAAAAATTAATACAGCATGTCACAGTTAGAGCAATGGTTAATCAAGGAAGAAAGGATAAAAAACATTTCACTGCAAATTTGGTGTCCAGTAAATCTGTGATGTGGCAAATAATTTTGGAAAAAAAAGTATGTGTTTTTATACCTTACTGAATAATACTTCTAAGGAATATTCTTAAAAACTCACAAAGCCACCTTACATTATTAGCAATGGTAATACTATCTACTCCCTTTTTGTTTTAAGGGCTAATTATTTTCAAAAATGTATTTGAAAGTGTATATTGAAAGAAAATACTATGATACTTGTGAACAAGTATAAAACATTGTGGCTTAAAGAATACATTAATTATTTAATAAGTAGCCTTGTTGAACCATTTTATACCCTCAAATGATGCAGTCTTTGTATTTGCAAAATGGTTCTGTAACCTAACTTTGTTTCTCTTTTTCCAGCATAATTTTCTACTTTAAGATTTGACACTTAAAAAAATACATTAAAAGGCTGAAGACTTTTATTCTCTTTTCTGATTCATTCTATTTGTTGATTTATACATTTTTTTGGATCTCAGTAATATTATCAGATATATATCATATTACAAAATTACATTATTACTAAATGATATGTTATACCAAACAAAGGGCATATCATTGCAGAAAAAAAACAGAACAATCAGATTGTATACTTTCCTTAAAAGACAGTGGCATGCAGAGCAGATGTAGCTTGAATGGTTGAACACCTGCTTCCCGTGTATGAGGTCCCAAGTTCAATCCCCAGTACCTCCTAACAACAAAACAAATGAAAAAACTTTCATTGGGGAGTGGATGTAGCTCAAGTGGTTGAGTGCCTGCTTCCCATGTACAAGATCCTGGGTTCAATCCCTGGTACTACTTTAAAAAAAAAAAAAAAATGTCATGAATGTTTACATCAGGAAATTATGATATACTTTAGGGATTTGTAGATAAATGCATATTGGAAGCCTAAAACTATGGATACAAATAATCTAGTTATTTGTAATATTTTTGCATTTTTTTCTTTTTCTTTTAAAGTGGTGTTTGAAGTCATTGGTTTTTATATGTGCTTTGAAAATGATAAAGGAAAAAAATTTGAACTTATGTTCTGATCATAGCGTATGCTGTTCTGAGAGTTTCCAAATTCTTTTATATTCTTTTTAAAACTGAATAATGGGAAAGCATCCTAGGTATTTTTTTTTCCTGATGAATTGGCAGAATAATTGGTTTGCCCATCTACTGAGTTTTTTCCTTCATAGTATTTGACTTCAAGAATCTTAAAATTGCCATCTTCTCCTTTTGTGTATTTTCTTTCTGTTGAGAACAAAAGAATTATATGTAATATATACTTTCTTTTAAAATCTGAAGTTTTTAATGGTTGAAATATAAGAAGGATCAGTGCTAACGTTCATACTTTTTGAATGTGTATGCAGTCCTATCATGCAATTTAAGAAAGGCTGGAGTACTTATATAGTAGTATAATCCAGCAGTCTGTTGGTATTTTCCCTTACATGCAGAAAAATAGCTTTTGTATTTTCATTATTTATCTTTTTGTTAATTTTAAAAACTGTATATACTTTATGGTGAGGCCTTTGAGGAATTGGCTTCTCTTCCAATAATGACCATGGTTTTAGACAGTATCATTCTTCTGGCTTTACCCAGCCATTTTCAATCCTTCTTTCTATGATCTTTCCTTAGAACCTTTCTTCTTTGGAAGCTGAGTTTCACCTGCTCATAATATTCTCTCCCCATTCTTGTTCCTGACTGCTACTTATTTTACTATTACACCCCCACATTTCTCAAGAATTTTGGCACCTGGCTTCTCCTTACCTGCTTCATTACATGTAGTGCCACTATCCTTTGTGACTTCTAACTTTTAAGTCAGCAACCTGTTACTCCATATCCTTATACATCAGTAATTTCCTGTTTTACAGTTACCTTTAAATCACTCTACTTCAGCAACTACTTTCTGTGGTTAAAAGTTGTCATCATGTGTAATTTTCACTCTATGTTCATTTCTTCAGTTCCAAAATTTGAGTTTCTGATCTTTCATGATACATAATCTGTATAGTTGAAAATCCATAAAACTTGAATTCCATTCGGCTTTCTTCTTTTCTTCTCTGGTAAGCAGAATGGCCCCCCAAAGATGTCTTGCCCTAGTTCCAGAACCTGTGAATGTGATGATTTGAGATTCCTGTGATTATGTTAGGCCGTATGGCACAGTTGATCTTAAGGTGGGGAGATTATCTGGGTGGGCCTAATCTAATCACATGATCCCTTAAAAGCAGATAAGTTTTTCTGCTGGTGAGAGAAGGGGAAGTCAGAAAGATTTGAAACATGAGAATGATTTAATGTGCTATTCCTGGCTTTGAAGATGGAGGAATCCATGAACCAAGGTATGTGAGTGGCATCTAGAAGTTAACAACTTCTGACTGACAGCCAGCAAGGAAACGGGACTGGTGTCCTACAGTTGCACGGGATTGAATTCTGCCAACATCCTGAACAAGTGTGGAGGTAGATTCTCCCCCAGATCCTCCAGATAAGAGCTCAGGCCAATTGACGTCTTGGTTTCAACCTCATGAGATCCTAAGCTTGGATTTCTGATCTATAGACATTGTTTAGATAATAAATGGGCATTGTTTTAAGCTACCAAGTTTGTGGTAAAATGTCATGGAGCAATAGGAAACTTAGGCTTATCTATTTTTTTAGTCATTTTTCATACTCTCTTCCTCTTTTAGAGATAAACATAGCTTTCTTTCTTTCCAAAGTCAACTCCTTCATCTGTGTTTTGGAGTCTTTCCGCTCTGGGGACATTGCTTCATCAGTTATCACCTCTTTTTATAGTTTCTACCCTTAACTTGTATTAATAACTCTCTGAGACCCTGTTTCTCCTTCAACTTGAATCTCAACCCTATGCTTTTTCTCCTTTCCCAGTAATCTTCATCATGCCCCTATGAAGTTACTACTATTACTTTTTTTTTTTTTTTTTACAGCTGAGGGAATTGAGGCATGGTGAAGATAAATAATTTTCTTAAGGTTTAGAACTACTTAGTGGTTGGACTGAGACTCAAATTCAGCTCTTTCTGGCTTCAGAGCCCAACTGCTTAATTACCTTCTTTTATTATTTCTCATCATAGCTTGATGAGGAAACTTTTTTTTTAGAGTGATTGACTCATTGTACCTTATAAAGATATGATGTAATTACATATCATATATTGAACTGTAAAGCCTCACAAGTATTTGCATTTTAACTCATTATTTCTAATTTTGAAATGAGAGTCTTAATTGTCTTTTCCTGGTTCAAGCCATGATGGCCATTAGTAAGCAGGTGTAGGTATTTGTCTTTGGTGCCTGTATTATGGAGAAAAGGTATCAGCCCCATTAGCTGCTGACTTTTTCATTTGCAGTGATTGGATGGTGAGGATAAGGTTTGGTATTTGGCGTGTTTCCCAGGGTAAACAATATCCCCCTTGTGTGGCTGGCAGAGAGTGATGAAGGTCTGGTCCTTTGTCTTTTTCCCTGAGTCCCTTACCAACCTTTACTAATCTTAAATCTCATATTTACCTTTGAGGTGGCTTCAAGGCTCTCAGTTGCATATTGGTGTGTCTCTTGTCATAACTGACATTATTAATAATCACTTGTAAAGTAATCTTTTTTGTACTGTATCCCATATGCTTCCTTATATTAGTTTTCACCTCTTTTAAGGTTTCTCCTTTTTAAAAGTGAGTCATTGGAATGAAAAGCATTGCTACTTTAGATAGTACTACATTATTTCAACTTTTGGTAAATTATTTTTATAATAGAAATCTTTTTTGCACATTCTTTTGCTCTCTTATTTTATATGTAATTATTTTTTTATCATGGATTAATTTAAATAAATTTTGGTGATGAAAATCCAAAATGCATATTTCAGTGTACTGTTATGGGCCTTTTGGTTTCAGGATTATTGTATATTTTTCTCATTTTTCTAACCTAAAAATCATTCTTCATTAAAATGGAAGCACAAAGTACAAAGTATTTTTTGATAATGATTTTTCTCTTTATGGATTAAACTTTATTTTGTTACCTAGCTGAGTCTATGATGAATTTTACAGCATTATCTTTTTGCTTTATGTTCTTAACCTGATAGATTCTAAAAGAAAAGGATGATTTGAAAAGCCAGCTTTATGCAGCCTTACAACAAATGGAGAATCTTCGAAAAGAATTGAATGATGTCTTAACCAAGCGTGCCCTTCAAGAGGAGGAGCTTCATTGTAAGGAGAAGAAACTAAGTGATATTAAGTCTCATCAAGCAGACCTTGAACTAGAAGTCAAGAATTCCCTGGACACCATACACAGGCTAGAAAGTGAATTGAAAAAGCAGAGTAAGATTCAAAGCCAGATGCAAGTTGAAAAAATTCATCTGGAGGAAGAAATTGCAGAGCTAAAGAAGAGCCAGGCCAAGGATAAAGCTAAACTTCTTGAGATGCAAGAGTCTGTCAAGGACTTGAGTGCCATCCGAGCAGATCTTGCTAATAAATTGGCTGAAGAAGAGAGAGCCAAGAAAGATGTCCTTAAGGACCTTTCTGACCTCAGGACGCTTGAGAAATCCAGGGATGAAGAAACAGCTACAATCATCAAGCAGTTAAAGTTAGAGCGAGATGTTCACCAGAGGGAACTGGAAGATCTTACATCATCATTGCAGAGTGTGAAAACTAAACACGAACAAAATATCCAGGACCTGATGAAGCACTTTAAGAAAGAAAAGAGTGTAGCCGAGAATCATATCAGGACACTGAAGGTACCTACATTGAATTATCCTGATGAAACTGAAGGAATTTTTCTAGTGGCTCATGAAGTTAATAAAGTGCAAACTTTTAGAGATCATTTTGTATCCCCAAGCACTGAAGGGAAGATAAAGGTAACAATAAAGAAGCTTATTCATGCCTGTTCAGTCAGGTTGAAATGAGTTATAGCATCCACCTGGGAGCACCTATTTTAGAGCATTGATGCCATTTAAAAAGAATGTTTAGCTATTTTGGGAGTTCAGGAAAGGCAGAGGTGGCAGTAAGTTGTGGACCTGAGACGTGCCCTCATTCAACATTTATGACCTCCTAAAATATAAAAGGCAAAGACTTGTCAAGGCTATAGAAGCTCTAACCACAGTCCTTATTGGTCTGATAACTAAAGTGGATCAGCTTATAGGCTGTGTAAATCCAAGGCTTTTGAGGTTTAACTCTTTTTTTTCCCAACTCAGAGTTGCTTGGATAAATACCTAATTGAGAACTTGAATTTGGAGAAATGTTTCTAAGGTCCAATGATATTAGCATTCTCACCGTGCAAGGGAATCATTTATTACCACCATTCTCAGGAGTGTGATAAATCTATCCCTTTTCCTGCTTTATTTTTTCTCCATAGCACTTATCTCATAGAATCCATATTATTTATTTTTTTATCTCCCTTCATAAAATGAAAGTTCCATGAGGACTGGGATTTGAGTCTACTTTGTTTACAGCAGTATCTCCATTGTTTAGAACAGTTTTTGGAACATTGTAAATATCTGTGGATGGTTAGGTGAATGAGTGGATAAATCTTCAAAGGTTAATTATAATTGCTTTTATTTTTTTCAGGATTCCTTGTAAAGCTGAAAATGTTTATGATGCCAGCTAAAGTTAATTTATATTGAAATAGCTAACATTTGTAGAATGCTTTCACCTATTTCATGAATTCTTCCCTAGGCCTTCTGGCAGTAGTGTATTGGGGTCATGAATGGGGGAGGGTAGTACAGAGCAATATAGAGGCCAGAAGAAGAGGTAAGAGACTTTTACTATATTTCATTGACCCTAAAGACACCATCAGTTATAAGATGCATCATTGTTGTGTACTACTAAGGGAAAAAAACAACAACAAAAACTGCCTATACTATCAGATTTAAGACAACATCTCAAGTGAAACATGATAAAATGTGAAAAAATTTGCATCTTAATATTGTTAAAATATAGTATAATAGTCAAAATTGATGAGGACATAAACTAAAGTAGAAGTAGAGATATGGAGAAGAGGAGGTGATAGTAAAGAAAATAAAATATATGTTACTTGTTGATTGATTGGCTGTGACAACAATAATAATATTAGCAAACATTTTTTGAGCAACTTTGTGCCAGTCACTGGTACAAAAACTTTACATGTGTTATTTAATACACATCATCCCTAAATATTATATATTTTCTCCCTGAGGAGGAAATTGAGACACAGAAGGTTAAGTAATTTGTCTTACAGCTGGGGAGTGGTAGAGCTAGGCTATGAACCCAAGTAGTTAAGAACCTGAGTTCTTAACTGCTTTGCTATACTGGAAAGAGTTTAGAATTAATGGTGACTTAGTAATGACTTGGGTTATTAGATGAATAATGAGCTTATGTGCCAAGAAGAAGATATAGACAGGAGCAGATTTGGAGCGAACAATGCCAAATCCAACTTTGGTAATTTAGGTGTGAAGGGTCTTAAGCTTAACCACTAGCATCTAGGTAGAGCAGTCAGGATACAATGAGTCAGGAGTCAAGGGAGAAGCTGAGATTAGAGTTAAATATTTGGGAGCCAGTAAACCCTGAATTTGGATGAGATCATCCAGGGAGAAAGTGAAAAGGACCAAACACTACAACACCAATGACTGAGGGAGAGATAGAGAAAAAGGTTCCAGCAAATAATAAGGGACCAGGAGGGAGGTGGGGAGGAGAACAGAAGAAAATGTATCTTGGAAACCCAGGTAAAATATTTCAAGAAGGGTTTAGTGGAGAGCATCAAATGCTGCAGACAGTCCAAGAGAAGAACTGAAAAAGTATTCATTGCATTTGGCAGAGGTTGATGGAGAAGATCCAAGAGGAGTTGTGAGGGGTTTAAACAGAATGCATAGCATTTTAGAGGAATCCAGTAAGACTGGGTAATTTGATAGTTATGTTCTGAGGGCAGTGATATGAATCTTGACTGAGCATCTCTTTCTTCTCTTTGAAATACGGCAGCAGTGCAGTAAGCAATTTAAGAGTGGTGAAGTGATAAATTCCTGAGAAGACCAATATAAAATGCAGTAAGCTGTAGCCTGGGGGTATGCAAAGTACTGCCAAGTGACTGACATTGAAGAACAAGAGTGAGAGATTTAAGGGATAAGAATCTATGGTCAGAGGTGGTTATTTGGTTAGAAATTCTTATATTGGAATTTCCCTTTTCAGAGTTAAGGTACAAGATGTGATCATGCAATGGATTGCTGTTGTAGAATATAGGTGAAAGTAGTTAGAATGGAGCAGGTCAACTAACTTCAAGATTAGCTTGTTAACATTTGGGTAATTATGATACTCTTTCAAGGACATTAATTGGCCATTTTCCAAAAACCTCAATGAAGAATATGACTCATCCCTTAGCTGTTGTCAGCAAAAAAGAGAGGGAGTTGATAATGAATGCCGTGAATTTCAAAGGAAGGTAGAGTTTTTGCATGAGAACAGGTCTGTAATGGTTTGGCAATAGCCATGGTCAGAGCTATTGAGACATGGTTCTTCTTTCCAAGCGCCTTACAGTTTTCTTGAGTGTTGTTGAAACTATACCCTTCTTTCCTTCTCATCACTGGCTGTGATCATCATTATTTAGGTTGTGTGATAACATATGTCACTAGGAGTTTCTAATAATTTAATCCATTAGAACAGATTCAAGAGTATCCCTATAATACCATTATTTTCACATTCTGATATGATTTCTTGAGTGGGAGGGAACATCATGGAGCTACAACCTGCTTGATAGGAATTGCATGTGCTCCTCAATGCATTGGCATATGAACAATATATCATGTGTCATAGTAGAAAATAGGATATGGATTTTGAATTTGGACCACTAAAAAGTAACCTTCTTTCTAACCCAGTTTCCTGTTTCTACTCCCAGCCCCTCCTTTTCAACCTTCCTTTCCACTTTCCTTTGCCAAAACATGGATCTGAATGTGTCATTTCCTGCTCAGAAAACTTCATTAATTCTTTATTGCCTTTGGAATAAAGTTTCCACACTAGCCCAGCCCTCCTTGATATGGCTTCACCTTACTTGTCCACATTTATTGTCTTTTATGTTCCCAACATTCCTCATACTATATACAAGCATTCCCCAAACATACTTGTTCTCCATCTGGATTTTCATTTTCCTTAATCTTTAGGAGGGAAAATTCTGTCTAATCCTTCAAGGCCACTTAATTTTTCACTTTTTTTATGAATCCTCTTCAGTCTCATCTGAACTTAGAACAAATCTCTTGATCCTGTGTGTTCCATAGCTCTTTATTGGTACTTCTGATACAGTTCATTTAGGCTGCCTTGTATATGGTTTGTTGTGTTTTCATACATCTCCAGAGGGACAGGCATCAGGTATTAAACATCTTTGAATCATCTTGTAGTATCTAGTATAACTGTCTGTACATAGGAAGAGACTCAATGTATATTTGGGATGAAATGTATGGAAAACTGGAAATCAGACGATTTGCTCCAGATTTGCTCTGTGATCTTTATGGTTTGGATTTCTCTCTGTAATGTGGCAAAACTGATTTTCCTTATCCTTTCTATATGATGAGCTATTAATTCATTTATAATAAGATGACAATAAAAGCTTTAAGATATTACCTGTGTATAAAAAATTATAATTTCCAAGTATTTTATAGATCATCTAAAAGCTGTAGACTTTTAATTTTTAAAAGTAATTTGGATGGCTGAGATCTGGGAAGGGTGTTGCAGCTAGTCTCTACTGTGGCCCAGAAGCAGAACTTAAAGGAGAACCAGAGATTGGGAGAGCCCAGCAGTTTCCTTTTTTTTTTTTTTTTTAAGTGCTGGGAACGGGGATTGAACCCGGGACCTTGTATGCAGGAGGCTAGTGCGCAACTGCTTGAGCCACATCCAGTCCCCCAGTTTCCTTTTAAATCAGATGAGTTACCCATAAGAAACATCCCACACTCTCATGCAATTTTAATATAATCCTTTACTTTTTAGTTTATATTAATTGAAAGGAATTGATAAGAGTGGTCATTACTGATTAGTATACTGAATTATGCACAATAGGGCTTTGGACTAGTAGCTCTGTAAATGCTATATTTATGTATATTTTAGCTTCACCTTAATTTATCACTTTTTCTGGGTCTAAAAAGCCCATAATTTTTCTTTTGGAAAGATTACATTTTTTTCCTCATCTAGAATTTTTCTTTTATCTTTATTTTAAAATTTAGATAAAAAATATTTTAATGAAATTCTCTAGCTTCTATTAATATTTGCAGTATATTGGGATGTTTATCACCTCTTCATCTTTCCAATAAAATCATTTGGTATAGACTTTATTTGGAATCAGAAGACCCAGGATTGGAGTTTTGTCCTTTTGCCCTTGCTGGTCGTTGGTCTTGGGGAAGTTACTTAAGCTTTTTGCATCTCATCAATAAAATAAGAATAGTAATAATTTTCTGTATTACCATGTTGTGAGCATCATATTATTTTGTAACCCTAAAATGTAAATGTAATAATAAAAACCACAACAAGTAAGTTCTTATTCAAATTGTGGCATTGTATGCTGATACACGTTTAACAACTTCTCTTCTGGGTGTGTATATGGAGGGCATCCTGATTGGTAGCATTTGCCTCTTTCAGTAGTATAAATAACACCATCTTGGCTGATTATAAATCTATCAAGGAGGCATAACTGAACTGGGACAGAGTTTGGAAGAGATAAGCACAGTTGACTCTTGTGAGTCTATAGTGAACCAACCTCTGTGGGATGAATGACATAGATTTTGTTTGAAACTCCCAGAACTTCTTCATTTCAGGAAATTGTTTCCTATGATTGTATTCCTACATACCCAATTAAATATATTTAATAAACTTATAAAAATAAAATAAACTTACAGATACATTTTAGGAATTAAAACATGTATTTTAAACAGGCTATTAATGGTTACTTACACACTGTTAGTAACTGGTACTTGTGGCCAATTAACATTGCAAGTTTCACCCAGCTAATTTTTAAGACTTCATGTTGTATGTACCTTTTTGGAGGGAGTGTAGTGGAGTACTGGAAAGCATGGATCTTTGAGGCAGATTTCCTGGGTTAAATCCTGCCTCTGCCCTCACCCAGTATGTACCCTTAAGAAAATAAGTAACTTCTCTGTGCTTTGGTTTCAAAGGGAAAGACAGTGATAGTACCTACCTCATCAGGTTGTTGAGTGGATGAAATAAGGAAATACTGTATACAGAAAGATCATAGAACAGTGCCTGGCACCTAGGGGATGTTTATATTGTTGATGTTTTGAAATTCTGTAAATTCACATTCCTGGAAATTATTTATTGAATCCCATATGGTGAAAAGAGTATTCCTAATTTTTTTTTCTAAGATGATTTTTGTTATATTCCAAAGACTGAAAAATACTTTATTACACTATTTTTTGGTGCTGAAATAAGTGCTCGTAGACTTTTTCATGTTGAGTTATGTGTAGTTTCTTGGCTGCTAAAACTAAATAATCATTATAGCCCCACAAGGGTGTTATTAATACTTACATTGTACAAAAAGAACACAGCTCTTTCACAACAACCAGAACATAGATAGAACATGAATGCTATGAAGTACCTTTTATAGATGAGAAAATTGATCAGTTAGCTTTATCATCTCATAGTATTTCCCCTTTGGAATGCTTCCTTAGTAACCCCTTATCTTCTTGGTGGGGTTGGTGTCCCTTCTTTGGTTGTCAAAATATCCAACTTATACCAAAACCTTTTTCCTTCCTTGTTGTAGAAATTGATTGTTGAACCTGTCTCTTTTGTTGTTCATATCTGTTACCTTCAGCACCTAGCATAATACCTGTAATTTAGTAGATGCTCACTCAGTGTGTTGAATGATTGAATAGATAAAGAAAACATTTATTTTGTGTGTACTCATAATATTTATGTATAAATATTTAGGGAGAGCCAAAATCTTGAAGTATTTGCCCACTGACTGTATGTGTAAATTTTTTTGGTGTATAATTTGTGGCCAGTGGATTTTCTCTTTTCTCCTTCTCTCTCTTCTCAGGCAGAAAACTTAGAAGATAAAAATATGGCAAAAGTCCATTGTTGGCAGCTCGAGAAATTGAAATCACAATGTGACAGGCTGACAGAGGAATTAACCCAGAATGAGGATGAGAACAAAAAACTAAAGCTAAAATATGAGTGTTTGAAGGAACAACTAGAAGAAAAGGTAAACATCTGAATAAAATCTTATTTGAAAGGCTTAATTGAATCTCTTCTAGTATTTCTTCTAGAGCATAATATATGTATTGTTAATTGGTGATTTGAGTCTTTCATAGGAAAGTTGTGTTGGTGCCAGAAGACATGATAGAAGTTTGTGAGAATGCTGTGATTTTTGTCCTTTCAACCAACCAGTTACCTTCTGATATATTTGATTTTAAAGTAGTTCTTTGTCTTAATATAGGAGTTTAGAGGTAAGGTAGAAAAGATAGGACTTGTGGATATTGAAGACCTATTATGTCAGGCAAATTTTTTTGCCAGTTGATTTACATATGCCTACTCATTTTAGTTCTTAGAACTCTTTGGGTTGGGTTTTAAATTGATCCTTTTAATCTATAAGGAAATAGAGGTTCAAAATATCTAATAGTTGTTAAGTGCTTATTATGTCTTAGGCACTATAATTTTTAATCTTCATAGCAATTTTGTGAAATTGATACTCTTATTCCCATGTTTATAGTTGAAAGACTGAAGCTTATAAAGGTTGGTAACCTATGTACAACCCCACTGGGCTCACTGCTTTTTTTTTTCTTTTAAAGATTTATTTATTTTATTTATTTGGCGCTGCGCAAGCCGGCCTGCCCTCACAAGGAGGCGCCGGGAAGCGAACCCAGGGCCTCTCATATGGTAAACGGGTGCTCTATCCATTGAGCCACACCCGCTTCCTGTCCTGAGGTTGCTGCATCAGCCCACCGCACAGCTCAGGCTGGCGTGCCCTCACAAGGAGGCCTCGGGAAGTGAACCCGGGCCTCCCATATGGTAAACGGGGGCTCTGTCCATTGAGCCACACCCGCTTCCCACTCACTGCTTTTTATCAGTAGATGTGTCACTTTATTTTGGATGACTGCTGAATAGGTGTTAGGTAGAATACTAGGGATTTTTAGGGAGTCTTTACTTTGGAGGATCTCTTGTGGCAAAACGTGAACTAAGAATAAAAGGCAGAATATTTAAATTTACTTTGTTTTTTTCTTCCAACAACTTCCTAAAAAGATTTGCAATGGTGTGTGATAGAAATCAAATATAAAAAAAAGTTATCTATTTAAAGTATGGATAATAGGAAAAGGCAGTATAGACATTGGCCAAATGAATCCTATACTTGAAAAGCTTACTAAAATCTGGATGAAAGAGTGGTGTGTCACAAAAGTCTTCAAAAACCTCTAGAAGAAACTGTCATAATGCTTTGCTCACTTTTTCCTCCTTTTGTTTTTTTTTTTGTAAAATTTCAGTATACAAATATATTTATATTTCTACTTCCCTGGTAATTGTTAAAACCATGGCAATAAAATATAGTTTGTAGTTTAGGATTAACTGTGGTTAAGATACTAAATTTAGGCCCTCAGTCCTGACAATAGGTGTAATTTAATTCTTATGCCATGGTTTGTTTGATTGTGTCTAATGTTCACACATATTTATTGTATATGTAGCCAGGGTGTAGTTACTGTGGAGATAAATGCTAAATTTCACTTTTCCATTATTAAAATTTTAGCCAGAATATTATTTTAACATGATTTATATTTCCCTATTTGCATTTAAGAAATAGTGCTGTTAACTTTGATGTGTTGAAAATTTTAAGTTCACTGTGCTTGGCTTAAAATAAATGTTTTTTCACTGATTCTGTGATGTTCCAGATATGTATGTGTTACCACACATCCATGTAAATGAAACATTCAACTTAGAGCGAGCAGAGTTTCAAGAGTTAGTGATTTTATTTCATTGCTCCGTGTTGAGCACCCACTGTGTGTCAGATATTGTGCTGGATTTTGAGGATAGGATATAGATAAGACACAGGGTCTGAAATTGATAAGTACATAGTGGTATCAAAAATTCTTTCAGTTTTTAAAACTATGTAGTCTGGTCATAACAGTACGTGCTCATTCAGAGAAAAAGTGGTCCCTAGAGTCTAAAATGGTGAATAATCATTAAAGTACCCAAAGACTCACATACACATATAAATATAAAGCATACATGCTTGCTTTTCTTTAATTTCTATGTATTCCATACATAATTGTTATGTACTTTTGATTGGCTAGGTTGTTTGTGTTCCCCAGTTCGTTAGTAAATTTAATTATTAACCAAAATTTTGTTGCATTGAGCTATTTACATATAGGGTCTTTCTCCTTGAGAGGTAGTATGGTATTAGTGGTTAAGAGCAGGACTGTGTGTTTGAATCCTTTTCTAGCTGTATGGCTTAGAGCAATTTGCTTAAAACTCAGAGCCTCACTTTTATCATCTTTAAAACAGGTATAATTATACTTCTATTATAGGATTAAATGCGATAATGTTTTCAAAGTACACGTTATCTGGCATCTAATAAGCTATATTATTAGTTAATGGTACCTGCCATTATTTTGTTATTATGTTTCCAATGTATGCTGTTTAGTGATTCATCCAAGCAATCAAACCAATCAGCAA
>JAQZBX010050020.1:0-19771 GCA_029593785.1 Cabassous unicinctus | reverse complement strand
ATTCCCGGGGCTTCCTGGTGAAAGGCAAACTGGCCCGAGCAGAGAGCTGGCCCACGCAGAGAGCTGGTGCAGCAAGATGATGCAACAAAAGAGACACAGAGGAGAGACAATAAGATATGCAGCAGACCAGGGAGCTGAAGTGGCACAAGAGATTGAGTGCCTCTCTCCCACTCCAGAAGGTCCCAGGATTGGTTCCTGGTGCTGCCTGAAGAGAAGACAAGCAGACACAGAACAACACACAGAGAGCAGACAGCAAGCGCGAAAACAATGGGGGAGTGGGGTAATAAATAAATCTTTAAAAAACAAAAACAAAAAACAAATGCATGCGTAACTCATTTGCTTGGCTCTTCCTCAATCAGATTATTCTGGACTTTTTTTTTTTTTTTAATTCTGGACTATTTTGCAATACAATTTTTACAGAACCCTTTCCTGTATGTCTTACCTAAAGTATTATATTTATAACCACTGATCTCTATGAAGTTTTTAATTCTCTGGTAACATTCTATATTATTCTATTCACTATTAGATAGCCATGTCTATTATCACAATTCCCCTTCAGATTATTTCAGAGAAAGAGGAGCATGAAACTGTAAATGACAAATATAAAAGACCAGCCCCTGCTACAAGGAGTCAAAAATCTCTAAGAGCAGTTATCACACCAACTACTACAATGGATACCAGGCCACCAGTTATCAGTTATGTTTCATTTCCACATAACAGGATTAGATCTGAAATTGCAGATGTAGTGATTCTGATCATTTATTCCTTTAGTAAGCAGTTAAGACTTTTTACTTTTATTAGTTTCTAGAAGAAAAAGCACAGAGAAACACTCTCTAGTCTTTACCCATGGTACAATTCTATTCCAACTAACAGAAATGGAGGAAAAAAAGCATCACTTCAAATAAACAATTTTAGAAAAGTCAATCAACTATTGTAAAAACACTGTTATTTCATGTGGAAAGTCAAGAGTTCTAACCTTTTTCCTCAAAACAGTAAATAAGAACTGTCTAAAAGTTCAAATGGCTAAAGACAGTCAATTGTTTTTATATATTAAGAACTACAATCAGAACATACAGCTGCAACTATTAATTTTATCACTTTTAGGAGTTATCAGCATTTCTGCTGTTGTTAACTGCAGTTTGATGCAAGAAAAATGTGAATTTGAATATTACGAAAATATAATTAGAGAAATATTGATTGGTCTGGAAATAACTGAGCACAAGAAATACATATCTCACTGCTGGATTTACCTTAAAAAAGATGGTTTGATTCTTCAAGTTTAGAGTTGAAGCAGATTTTATAGAAAACTGATTGTATGGAGACTTAGTAACTCAGGAAACTTTCTGTAATGACTCACTTTAACACTAACTGCAGGACCAATCAATCTCAAATAGAGAGTGGCATCCTAAGATACTTCTAATTACAAGGGACTGTAGACGTTAGGTCACAAAGTAATAAACCTATTGAACTTAGAAAAGCTCAATATTCGGGATACTAATACCTTCTTGCTTATATGAGTTATTAATACCATCTCCCACTCTGTGGCTTGTCTATTTTCTTTATGGTGTCTTTAATGAACAGAAATTCTTAAATTTAATAAGTCTGAATTTATCAATATTTTCTTTTACAGTTTGCACTTTCATGTTTTGTTTATTAAAATTTTGTCCTACCCCCCAGGGTCAAAAACATAATTTTGTATAATTTTCTTTTAAATGTTTAAAAGTTTTGCCCCTCACATTTAATTAAGTCTCCAATGCACCTGCAAATTGATTCTTGAGTTTTGATGAGGAGTAAGGATATATTTAATTATTTTCCCATACACACACACACACACACATACATATATATATATATATATATAAAATCAATTTTCCAGCACCATTCACTGAACAATCTATCCTTGTTTGTCCCACCCCCCAATGCTTTTCCACATCAACTTCCCGTCAGGACAGTCCCCTGGACCATTACCCAGAGTAGCAACCTTCTTTTTTACAATTGAATTCTTACAATTCTTGATCTCACTGTTAGTTTTCTGCCTCCAAAGCAGATTCAAGTACCAACAGAAGCTTTGGAAGCTGCTTAGAAATGAACATGCACCTTCTGGAAAAGCAAGCAGAGAGAAAGTAAGAGTAAGAGTGACAGAGAGGAGTTGAAAGAAACTATGTAAAGCAAGTGCTTTCAAAAAAAGATTTAAATGCAGTCAGAGCAGACAAGTGCAACACCAGTTTCAAAAACTATTTTCCATTTCATTATTTCTGAGAATATGTTAAGTCACAAACCATATCCTATTCATATATATATACAGATACAAATATATGGAAAACAGAAGCTGCTTCTTCAGGGATATCACAACGTAAGAGGTAAGGTAAAATGAAATCCTAAGGTGATACCAGAAAAGGGGGGAAGTAGTTAACTCAAGTGCACCCCAGAGAAAAAAAAAAAAAAAAGGCTATCAGGAGTTAAGACTCTCACCTGAGAGCTCCTCTTATTGCTACCGCAGCTATAGGCGCTCCTAGAGACAGCGCGATCACACAGAGAGAAGGAAGGGCAGAGAGCTTTCGAAAGAGTATTGAGCAGTGGTTATCAATTAGGGGATGTCCCTCCTAGAACAGGGGTTCTTAACCTTTTTTGTTCCACGGACCCCTCTGCCAGTCAGGTGAAAACCATGGACCCCTTACTAAGTCCACACTATACTGTGTATTATTTAACAAATATATCACACCTGCACCAACACATCCCCACAAGAATAATGTTTTTTTAATTTCAATTCAAACCCATGGACTCCTTGTTAAGAACCCTTGCCCTAGAATAAGAATTTCCAGGGAACAGAAGGTTGTGTCTATTCGTATTTTGAAAAACTGTATTCACCAGCACAATATAATTTTGCATTTGAAATCTGAAAAACAAAACAAACAAAAAAAAAACTACTGTTTTTATAGTTCAACTGCAGAAATAAAGTTTTTAAATACACGGGGAGCAGGTGTAGCTCAGTGTTTGAGCTCCTGCTTCCCATGTACGAGGTCCCAGGCTCAATCCCCAGTACCTCCTAAAAACAAAAACAAAAAACAATCTTCCTGGCTGGTAGAGATAAGTATAATCCTGATAGTAATTATCTTATACTGAGTGATTACTATATGACCCATGTAGCTCCCTGACCCTGGAAGACCGCCCTCCCCCCGCCCCCCAGACTCACTGTTTACTGAAAAGAACCTGATTAGTTGCTAAAGAGCTATCAGACTAAGCATCAGAAGTATAAAAAACTGTTACAGAATATCCTATGGCGATTTTAAACTAATCAAGTCCATTAACCACCACCACCAATCCTTATTAAGCAAATGCTGTGAACTAGGCAATGAATAAGCAATGAATTAACGGCTGAGAATTAATAGTAGTAGTAGTAATAGCAGGAGGAGGAGTAAGAGGAAAAACAGTCCTTGTCCTTGAAGAACTTAAGAAAGAAACTAATAGTAGCTAAACAAAGCAAATGCTAGGGGGTGTCCAAAGGAAGAAGCATCTCCCTCAGTCAGTGGGAATCAGTGAAAATTTTATAGGAGAAAAGACATTTAAACTGGGTTTTGAAGGAAGAATAGGAATTCAGCAAGCAAAGAAAGGGAAGAGTAGGGATAGAATTCTAAGCAGGACAGCTCATACAGACTGGCAGGTATAAAGGAAAAGCAGGCAAATCTGGTGGGCAAGTGTTGGGGAGGTCAGGGGAGGAAAGAGGCTGACACTGCAGACAAAGGAGAACTATCAGAAGTTGGGCAGAGGAATGAAGTCATCATAACTGGGTTTTTAAAGAAAAATCCTTTGGGCAGTAGTGTGGAGATGACAGAAAAGGAGAAGACAGTAGATGGGAGGCCAGTTGGGAAGCGGTGGCAACAGTGAGGCCCAGAGATAAAAGACAGATGGTTAAACTTGACTCAAACCAGGGAGTTTTTATTATATAGCACATGAATGACAAAAGGCACAGTAAACAAAACTGTAATACCAACCACAGAATAATGGAAGTAGGGCCTTAGGTAGCAGTAGGTTTTATAACAAATTCTTTCAAGTCCAAATAGATTAGTATCGCCCCTTTAACAACAAAGAAGCACAGAACACAATGGTGACTTTGAACTGACTGTTACAGGCTCACAAAAAGTATATAGTTGACTAAACCTTACAACTAGGTTTTGTTGCTGTTTTTTTAAAGTCAAATAGGGCTACAAACTCCACTGCAGTGAAAGCTAGGACCTGACTGGAAACACTTCAATGTCCAGTCAGGACAGTGCAGTCACGCTTTTCACTAGGGCAGACTTAGGAGCCGGTGTCTCAAATAACAATAAACAACTCATGGGACAAGGAAACTACTGTCTCCATCAACAGAAATGGGTGAGCCTACCACTCCCTCCATGTTCTACTGATTCCATTCATGCATGTTAATGTTTTATGTAGCCCATAATTACATAACATTCAAAATATCTACTGTCTTGATATCTTCTTATCAAGTATCTTGGATTCTGAGGCTCTGGCATGAAGTTGAGCCCTCTAATACAGAACAGTATGAGGTTTACTATGAAGATTACACCTGAAATATGTAGGCAAAGGGCTAAATACTGCCTGCCACATAGTAGACAATAAACGGTGGCTACTATTTTTACAAGGTGATGGTGCCATTTTCACTTTCTCAATGAAATGTGAAGAATCTATATAGGCTGAGTGGGAGTAAAAAATGAGAAATACATAGCTCAAGACATGAAATTATAGATCAAGTCTTGAAATCAGGAACTGGAAATCAAGTGGCAAGTTAAGTACAACAGAAATGTTCATCAACAGAAAAGAGGCTCACTGAGATGCCTCCAAGGTCAAGCTCAGAAACACATCTGTTATCAGAAACCCTGCCACTATTTAGAATCAAAGAGTGCTTAGCTTTTTAGTTAGGTGATCCTGCCCATTGCACCCCTCCATTGCAAGCTTTCTTCTTCCATATTAAAAGGCTGAATTGTAAGAAAGGAGCAGCAATGGCAAGTGCATGTTGAGGGTGGGGAGTAAACAGTGAGGAAGAGAAGTAGCTCTCACCTACCTAGAGTTTCTACACTACCAGGGCAGTTCTAGAGTTTTCTGCATGGAGACCTCCCCTATAAAAAGTAATTGTACACTGTGGATAATTTTCCCTGCCTTACCAAAGCCCAAGTTTAAGAGTAATGTGGGTTCTCTTCATCTCTATTAATGTGAGCAAGGGATGGATGGATGGATGGCTGAGTGGATTTACTGAGCACTTACTATGTGCCTCAGATCAAAGTAGACAGTTTGTATCCCTTACCTAGTTTAATTCTTAACATATCTTCTGAGTAGGTACTATTAGCCCCACAATGCCTTTCAAAATAGTGTCACAGGAAAAGGACATCAAGAGGAGGGTATTAAAAAAAAGTGACAGGAGACCAGTTAGGAGACTAAGGGCACAAACTGCTTACATCAGTAAGACGAGATCATTTAATAAGTGATTTACACAACTACCAATTCCTCAATATGTGACTTACGTTTCAGCATTGCTGGTAGAAATTTCTGACCCAGTCCCACCCAGATAGTAACATGATACCTGTTTTGGAACTTGAACACTCTTCCCAAAACTTTTTTATCTACATAGCAATCATGCTGATTAAGAGAGCCAAGACAATTTTGCTATCACTTAAGTAAAAATTTTTACTGAAATACAATAAGCAAACACAAAAGTACACAAATCATAAATGGAAAAAGCTCAGTGAATTTTCATTAAGTGAACACACATGTAAACATCAAACAGATCAGAATCAGAAAAGTACCTGCGCCTCAGAAGTCCCCCTTGTAGCCCCTCATCGTCTCCTTTACTGACTTCTTACCATGGCTTAGTTTTGCTTGTTTTAGTACTGTATATATGTTTTGTGTGTCTGGCTTCTTTTGCTCAGCATTTTTTTTTTTTTTCTTAAAATAAATTTTTATTATAGAAGTTGTGAACTTACAAAACAATCATGCACATGTGTAGAATTCCCATACAACATCACTTCACCAACACACTACACTGTTGTGGAACATTTGTTATAGATCATGCTCAACATTATTTTTGTGATAACTACTAGTAGTTAGTCATTTTCATTGCTGCATTGTATTCCAATGTATCACGATGCCACAATTTATTTATCCATTTTATAGATGTTAAACATTTGGACTGTTTCTAATTTGGAGTTCTTACCATGTGTGTTCTTGAATATGTCTTTTGATGCACTGCAATCATGTCTTCATTTGAAAAGTTTCCTGTTTTTAAAAATAGACTTTGTCTTCTAATTCAGAAAAGAAATATACATTATAAATTTAAAATTTATTTTTACAAATTCTGAATTGTATCAAATAAGTAAACAAAAATGTTTTAATTAACAGACTTTCCAGTCAAGAGTTGTCATATACTTTGTGACATTTGCTTTTAACCCTTGGTGAAGCAATTAAAAGGTGACTTGTCAATAATTCTGAGATTGGGCTATTTGCCTAATCATCCTGGTAAAAAGATGCATTTTAACAGGAGAGAGAGAGATGTGTGTACAAAGGACACTTCTGAAATGTTCTACAAATAATAATCAGATTCACTGTATAATAAATACCATGGAAGGAAAATGTATCATGAAGCCTGCTGGCATCGCATAACCGCTTAGGAGGCATCCAATATCAGTTGTGTATCTTTCTCAGGGGAGACATGCCTGCCACATATAGACAGACAGTAATTGGAGTTTTTAAGGTGCATTTGTAAGCAGCTAGATAGGAAAGTTGTTTTTTTTTCTTGCATAGCTTCTACCAATCCATGAACAGTAAAGGTAAATAAAGTGGCTCCCAGTAAACCATGAAGTCCTCAAATTTGAGTCTAGCCTCCCCAGCCTCACATTTCTCCTTCTCACTCTTCACTAGCATCTACCCCATTTTCCAGGCCCCAACACCTTGTCTCACATTTCTCACTCATCCAAACAAGGAAGAATGAGATCCTCTTTTACACTTGGAATCTTGGAATTAAAGTCCTATGACGTTAACATTTCTAGCTATTAGAATCTTTGGGGCTATTGTAGATAATTATGAAATGAAAGGTTTCATCTCCTATTAAGGGAATTCAGGTCTCTTAATAAAAGTGGAGATTACTTTTTATTGCCCCTAAAATAATGCTTTGCCCGAGGTTGGCTGTCATTATTATAGATTAGCTGAAATCCAGGGATGAATTAGAAGGGACAGCTGAGTGTCTGAGCTAGCCTATTTCTTTCCCATTCTTACCACTCATCTCCCATCCCTCTACTCCCAGATTTCCAGATGCCAGGGGTCTGAATCTGCTCTTACTGTTTCCTATACCCATGTCCTGATCTAGGCTTTGACCCTTCTATTCACTTCCCCTCATCATCATCATGACCCCTGCTAGTTGAGTTGTTTTTCCCAGAAAGTCCTGCCTTTTGGTACAGAGCTTCTGCTGCTTAAAACTCTCTAGAATTCAGGATACCTGAAGTGAGGATGGGGAGCAGGTAGCAGCAGTAGGTGACAAAGGAGATGGGGAAGGAATAATAGGATGGGTGGGAATTACAAAGGAAATCTCAGCCACCAGGCATGTTTAGATTGGCAGCAAGGGAACCTCCAACAAATAAACAAGAATATGTCTTTTACAATGTGTGACAGGAGCATGAATGTGCCCATTAGGTTAAAGATGATGATCATACATGGAAAGAAAAAGTCAGCATTATTTAAGTCCCTCATAATGATCAATTAAGTAAAAAGAGATAAACTGAAATCTGGCAGGGGAATTTTCTATCACGTGGGAGGCTGGGCTTGATGAGCTCTAAGACTCCTTCCAACTCTAGGATTCCTTCCCAGAGTTCCCCTCCATGGCATTATTTAGTTGTTACTGGTATTTACTATGGTGCTTTGGGACTAAGGGAGCATATGGCACAGAGATAATTGATGAAAGAACTCAGAGATAAAAATTCAGAAGGAGGGTCGTCCATATACAAGGAGCTCAGGCAGCTAAGCACAGGTATCCGATGGCTCAGTGTGAAGGCTCAGGGACAGGCTGGTCCACACAGACGCACCTTCCTTGTCCTTGATATCAAAGGGACAAGTGGCTCCTACCTCTCAATGTTGGCTCTGCCCTTCCCATTTTACAAATGTAAAGGAATGTATAAGCCTCAAAGAGGCTAAGCACTCAAGGCTCCAAAGCCAGGTCTTTCTGCTGCCACAGCCCATGCTCTTTCCACTGCACCACACTGTCACTTGATTCCTTGGAAACAAATGTTAAAAACTTCCCAGGAGTCCTCAGAAAGTGAGGAGGTTACTGCATATAGGGTTTTTCCTTCTTTCTGTAAAGGTTAAGTTCATGAAAATGAAACTTCAAGGTCACCATAAATACAATTGTCAGAACATTAAATAAGTAATTTAATGATGTAAGACAATATATAGCTTTTTCATTAAACCATCTGTTCTTTGGTTACTCTGAATAATTAGCTCAGGGAATCAAAGTGTTTAATTGAGCAAGTGATATCAAAAATCCGTGAACAGGATATAAAAGAAACATCTAAAAAATAAACAAAGTATTAAATAAAAGCAAGTTTTTAAAAAATGTTTATGGTGTTTTAAAAATACCATGACAGAAATTTTACTTTAAAAATACGTATTATCAAGTGTTGGAGAGGACATGTAGAAATAGGAACACTTGTTCATTGTTGGTGTGAATGTAAAATGGTGCAGCCACTGTGGAAGACAGCTTGGCGGTTCCTCAGAAAGTTAAGTATAGTATTATCATATGACCCAGCAATCCCACTTTTGGTGTATACCCAGAAGAATTGAAAGCAGGGACTTGTAGAGTTATTTGTATACCAATGTTCATAGTGGCATTATTCACAATTGTCAAAATATATAAGTAACCCAAGTATCCATCAAACAATGAATGGAGAAACAAAATGTGGTATATACACACAATGGAATATTATCCAGCCATAAAAAGGAATGAAGCCCTGATACATGCAACAACATGGATGGACCTTGAAGACATCATGTTGAGTGAAATAAACCAGACATAAAAGGACAAATATTATATGATCTCACTGATATGAGATGATCAGAATAAGCAAATTCATGGAGTCCAAAACAAGAACATAGGTTACCAGAGGATGAGGGTAGGAAATGGGGAGTTAATGCTTAAATTGTTTCTATTTGGGTTGACAGAAAAGTTTTGGTAATGGATGTGGTAATGGTAGCACAACTTTGTGAATGTAAATTAACATCACTGAATTATATACCTGAATATGATAAAAGGAGAAATTTTATATTGTATATATGTTGCCAGAATAAAATTGTTTTAAAAAGCATAGGACTGTACAATACAGTGAACGTTAATGCAAACTGCAGACTACAGTTAATAGTACAATTATAAAAATGTTCTTTCATCAAATGTAGCAAATATACCATACTAATGCAAGGTGTTAACGATAGGGTGGTATATGGAAACTCTGTATTTTATGCATGATTTCTTTTGTAAACCTACAACTTATCTAATAAAAAAAAAAGCAACCAAAAATTTGTATTATATCAAATAAGTCAACAAAAATCTTCTATTTACTAGGCTTTCCAGTGGAGGGTTGACACATATTTTGCAAAATCTGCTTTTAACCTTGGTAAAACAACAAGGTGATTTTCAATAATTTCACTACACCAATCAAGGAGATTTGGAAAAATATTTAAAATTAATGGCCATAGAGTTTTTCAACTCACAATTCCCTGCAAACCCACAGAAGACTTCTTCCCTGCTCTCTAACCCCTTGTGACGGAGAAACAAAGACTAGAATTTTTTATTTCAAGAGAATCAGGTTAGCTCGGCGCTTTGTTTCTTCAAAGTAAATGACACGATTATATGTAGACTATTTCTTCACATATGAACTCACTAACTTTCATGTAATTAAACTTGTGATTTATTAAAATTACCTATTTCTTGTCTTTAAAAAAACCAACAGAAATTACCAAATAAGGGTAAAAAGACATTTAACGGAATCATCTTACATATATTTATGTCTGCAGGCAGTACTATGTCTGTCAGGGATCATTTCCTAAATTCATCCCAATGCATAACAGACATTTTATTGCTGGCATTGTCATTTGAATTGCCAAACAGGCCCACATAAAAAGGCACCTATTAATGAGCAGTAGCTTAGTTATCAATGATATCATAAATTATCAACAATTCATTCAATCAACAAATAATGCCAGGCACTCTGCTAAGTGCTGGAAATATAACGGTGAGTGAAATGATTCCTGCTTAGTGTGGTAAGGAGGACAGACATTAATCAAACAATCACATAGTATATAATTACAAAGTGAGATAAAGATTATCAAGGAAAGGAACACAGTATAAAGTAAAAGAGTCTGATTAGACTGGCACTGTGCATCAGGGAGGGCTTAGCTGAGGAAGTGGTGCTTGAGCCAAGATCTGCAAGACTGGGATATGTGTGCATACAGCAGAGTTGGGGTGGGCGGGGTGGTGGGATATGAGCATTCCAAACTGAGGGAAAAGCAGGAGCAAAGAGCCTGGGGCAGAAGGTAAGGCAGCTGCAAGGAACTGACAGTAGGCCAGTGTGTCTAGAGTACAGGGAGCTAGGGTTACAGGGATGAGAAAATGATGAAAAGCCTTGGGAAAGGTTTTAAACAGGAAGCAAGAAAAGGGTGTCTACGATCACATGGGTTCTTGTGGGGTTTGAACAGTGTAATGCCTGTTAGAGTTTTGTAAATTGTAAAGCAGCCTATATTTTTGTTAGTATCATTTAGTTTCACTACTTTGTTTTCTAAATAAAGTTTTTATCTGGATGCGAAGTGACTAGCTGAACCGAAAAGAGCCAAAACTAGAACCATGGTATTCTAGTTGTTCTAATCCAGTGTTCTTACCCTACAACACTGTCTAAAAATTTCATTTATCACTTACTTAGCCCAATGTCTGTACAAGAAAACTTGAGCTTCATAACAACTATTAATCCTCATTTAACCCTCAATTCTAGAAACAAAGTTCTATTATTGTCCACATGTAGGTTCTGAGAAGTCACATAGCCAGTAAATTAGCAAGTGTTGGTACTGTTAACCACTATATTACTTAGCTTTCATCCACAACATCGTGTGTGTTTGTGTGTGTGTATGTATGCATAGGAGAGAAGGGAAGAGAACTCGTTTGTATAGAATCACATTTGTATAGAAAATTTGAGGACACCGATGAATGTCTTAGTTATCTTTGTATTCCCAGCCTGGCACACAGTGCCTGGGGCATTAATGAGGCTCAAAAAATATTTGATAAATTGAAAAGAGGCTAAAAAGGATTTTAATCTGAAAGTAAAGTGGTTTCTGAGGCTTCCCCCCATGTCATGTATTGTCAGCAATTCATTTGGTGGCTGTATTTTGCTTGGCTCTCTTCTTATTAAATTGAAAAACTGTTCTCCATTACCTCTGCCAGATTTCAGACTTATGCCTGAACGCAGAAGTGAGATCATGGAAAAGGCACCGAACTAATTCCAACCACTCTCAAGCCACAACTGGACTGTTCTCAATCACATCACTTTCCTTCCTGAGCCTTTACGCTATTTCTTCTTGGGCTTCCTTTTAATCTTTCAGTCTCAGTTCAAACATCACCTCCTCAGAGAGGTCGTCCCTGACCATCCAATACAGATTAGTCCCCTCAGGCCTTCTCTAGCGCTTTCATCCGGTTTCATTTCTTTAACGGGATTTACTACTCTTTGAAATTATCTCTACTTAACTGTCTATTCACCACCCCACTCCACTCCCCAAACTCCAAAAGGGCAGGGGCCTTATCCATTTGGTTCTCTGGATAGATAGATCACCAGTGTCTAAAGCTAAGTAACTCTGTATTAACGAACGAACGAGAAAAGAATCACGTCAGAGTCAGTTCTCTCAAGTCCTCAAAACCCTTGCTTTCCACTCCCGGTGGCCCTACATTCCATTTTTAACAATAACACCATTTTTACTTTACTTTGAGGTTCACAAAGCAGCCTGGACTCCATTTTCTGAGCTCAGCCCATCCAACAATCCAGAGAAGGGAGATCGGGCCTGACAAGAATAACTACTCTCCCCATTTTGCAGTCTATGAAATTGAGCCTCAGAAAGCGGGTTTGCCCCATGGCGACGCCGAAAATACGAATGGCGCTCATATTCCGAAGAGATCTTCCCACGAGACAGCGCGTGGATTCAAAACGCTTCATCACCTTTACTACTATTGTTCTACAATACTCATTCTGGGGTCGTTCCAGGCCGAGCGACGCCCACCAACTCGCCGAGCCCAGGGGCGCGCGCGGCCCCAGACCGCGACCCGGGGCCGCGCCCCCGAGCGCCGCGCCCCGCCCCCGGCCCCGCCCCTGGCGCCCCGGCCCCACGCCGCGCCCCAGCCCCCGCCCCGCTTAGGCGCCCGCGCCTCACGGGAGCCGCCCTCTCCTGCCTAGGCCAATCACCAGAGCGATGGGGGGCGGCGCCGCAAACCCCCGGCCCTCCTATCTGGGCACCAATTGGCCGGTCTAGCTGTCGCTCACGAGGTCGCGCCCGGCACCCGCCTTCCATCTCTTCTCTACCCTCCCCTTCGGAAAAAACGGCGGTTGGGCCGCGGCGGCCGCCAACGGCAGGCGGGAAGCGGAGGGGCGAAGAGCCGGGGAGCGAGGGAAGGAGGGACTGCAGGGAGGCGGAGGAGGATGAGGAGGAGGGGAGCCCGGGCCAGCCGGAGCCATCTATGCCGAGAACAAAATGGCGGCGTTGGCGGAGGGCCAAGTGTGAGGCGGGGCCGCGGCCATTCCCCCTCCGCCCCCACCCTCGCGCCGGCCGGGCCGGTCAGGGGGAGCCCGCTCGCTTCGCCCGGCCGCGGGCGGGGAGGGGAGCGGCCCGGCCCACTATGCAAAGCGTCCGGCGGCGCCGCCGCCGCCCCGTGGCAAAGGTAAAAGGGTCGGGTTCAGCCGCCGCCGCGGCGGCGCCTCCATGTCCGCGCGCCAGGCCCGCCCCCTCCGCCGCCGGACCGAGCCCGCCCGGACCCTTTTTCAATTTTACCTCAGGATTTGGCGCCAAGGCGGCCTCGAAGCTGGTCCCGTGTCTGCGGCGGGCGGCCCCCGGCGCGGAGGGCAGGGCGCGGGGAGGCCGGGCTCCCGGCGTTCGCGGATGGCGGGAGCCCCGGGGGCTGCGGGTTCGCCCGGGAGCGGGCGAGAGACAAGGCGCCGAGATGGGAGCGGGGATGGCGGGGGCGGGCCCGGGGGCGCCGCCGGGGTCGCGGGGAAGGGGGGGTTTGTTATTGTTTTTGTCAGTGAAAGGTCAGAGTTCGTGACCCCGGTGCCGCCGCCGCCGCCGCCGCCCGCGCGCTGGTAGGAGGAGGGCGAATGTTCTTCTTCCTCTTCCCGGCGCCAGCCTCGCTGCGGCCGCGGGGGGCGGGCGAGCACGCGATTGGCTGAGGCGCGCGCGCGCACCGGAACGCCGCGGCCGGGCGCTCGGGCCATCCGGCCCGCGAGGTGCGGGCCCCGGGCTGCGGGCCGCTTCCCAGCTGTGCTGGGTGTGGGCCCTTAATTTAAACGCTCACACTTGCGCCTGCCGCGGCGCCGTTGTTCCCCACCACCACCCCAGGGCAGAGATCGGCTGTCTTTAAAAGCTGCGCACACGGGGTATCTGGTTCGATTCCAAGCCCGCCCCTCCCGGGGTACCAGCCTGGTGCGGACTGTGTTCTCGACGTGTCCTCCCGTCGAGACACGTCGAGATGGAGCTTCTGCCGAGCTCAGGAAGTGTTTGTTGAATTAAGAAGCGGGACCCTAACTGGCATGATGAATACGCCCGGCCACGCAGCGGAGCGCCTGGAGGTCTGAAACCGGTGGTTTATTGGGTGGCTGTTGAACCGCTTGCGCCTTATTTGGGACAGATGTGTTGATGTTGAGGTTTTAAAGATCCCAGGATGCGCCAGCTTCCCAGGTCAAGGGTCGAAACTCTCCAAAATGTACTATTTGTGTCTTTTGTTGTTGTTGACATACGATCCATGGCGTAATGCCATGCCCCTTCCTCTCGAGATTAGGAAATAGTAAACGATGACTACATAAATGCACGTAAAGGCAACCCTTAGAAAAATTGCTTGGCTTATATAAAGAAAATTGCCTCTCTTAATCTTAAGCATCTTGGGTCGTAGATTTTCCTTAGGTAATTCTCTCTTTTTATAAATTACGGTTTTTACTTGCCTGGGAGGTACGGACCAGTTATTATTTATCCTACATCTCCTGAAGTGTTTAAACTGGATTATCCTCCATCACCACGCCTTGTAGGCCGCACATCTTGTGTTTATTGGTTTCTTTTTTACCCCCTGCACTTTTCTTTGCTTATTAGGAATAAATACTGACTCCAAGATGACCTCTTTTCTTAAACAGTAGTCATTTGGGTTTTTATTAGAGTAATCTTAACTTTGAGTACTTTGTACATAATGTAACAATATTTTTATTTGATAGAAAATGCTTTAAGCACACCCATTTTCTTTTTCTCCTTTCAATTTGTAAGGAATAAATGAACTGTGCTGAGTTTGTAAGGTCATGCTGAACCACAGATCAAACTTTTGTTTAATTAAAGAAATTGTAGGTTTACAGAAAAATGCAGCAAGTACAGTTTCCGTAGCCCTTCACTGCTCCCCATCACACACACACAGAATTTTTCCTATTATCAACACTTTGCATTAGTGTGGTACCTTTGTTACAGTTGATAAAACATTTTTAATAACTATACTATTAACTATAGTCATTAGTTTATATCAGGGTTCACTGTGTTGTACAGTTTATGGTTTTTAAATTTTTTTATTGTGGTAACATATATACAACCTAAATTTCCCCTTTTAATCACATTATTGTAAATATACAATTCAGTGCTGTTTACATTCACGGTTTTGCTGAGGTAACACAATATTTTGACAGTAAATCCTTGCAAACATGGCCTGCTTTGCAGTTGTGTCCCTTTTTTAAAAATTAAGTTTTTAATGTTAATGCTCCTAGTTGTACTGTATAAAATTTTTAATGAAGCTTTTTTAAATCATGTTACAATTGTACTAGATTTTAAAATAAATATTAAACAAAAACTAATATTTCTATAGTAGCATATTTTCTGGTTTCTTTCATTCAGTACTCAGTAGCTCCATGAAGAAGGCCCTGCTATTTCCATTTTACTGCAGCATGGGACCTGCCCAATGTCACAGGCACGATAAGGGAAGACAGGGCTTTGATGTAGTCCTTTTGGCATTAATGTCTGTTCACTAAACCATGCAGCATTTGTCTACTTTATTTATAATAGTATTCCATAAAAATTTCAGTTAAAAGTTGTTAAATAGAAAAGGTTCATAATCTTGATCAGCTTGAACAGTTTTTCTTCCCCTTAAAACAAATGCACGTGTACCCACCAATTACATGCAGTATCAGCAGGTCACCTCTGAAAGCTGAGGTAAACATTGCCACAGTGCCATTTTTTTGCCCCATTGTGTTTTCACCAAGAAGTCTTGTTAGTAAGAATGCTTTTGCATGACTTGTAACTCTTAATGGATTTAATAGTCACAAAAAAATACAAGTTGTATTACACTAGCCATACTTTTACCGTTTCTTTTACTGAGTTTGTTAATGAGAACCTTCCACATTTGCATTAACAATGCTTTCAACATTTTTTTAATCAGCATTTAAAATAAAAGGTTCTTGACCCAGGGTGCATTTTAGAATTACCAGGTGCCCAGAGGTTCTGAAGCAGTAAGCATTGGGTGGGGCTTGGCATCTGCGCTTCTGCTGAGCATCACAAGTAATTCTGAGGCACACTCCAGGCCTGAGCCACTAATCCCAAGTCATGTGGCCAAAAAAAATAACTAGTTTCACTTTCTGAAATGCATTTTAGGAGAATTTCTTTTTTAAACTCTGCCCACACCTGGAGATTTTTCATACATGAAGACACTGGGCTCGCTGGGAGTGGTGATCTATCTGGCAGTACCCAGCCCTTGTGTGTGCATTATCTTGGCACCTGCCCAGACCGAGCCCGTTATTGGGATGTGCCTTGTGTCTCTGTCGCAGCCCTTACACAGTACCTCATACAGAGTGGATATGAAATGGGCATCTATTGAATGCATGTTTTTCCCAGCAACAGTTATGGGGACAATATTCATATCATCACCCCCATTTTTCACAGATGAACTCAGTGAAGATGAGGTTCAGTACTTTGGGCTGTGAGCCTGGGACTTCTGGCTCCTTGCTCAGTACACTTTGGCTGAGAACCAGGTGTTCCCTGGGCAGGTCTTTTTTTTTTTTTTTTAATTGAGGTGAGATTCACATAACTTTTAAAGTGTGAACAATTCAGTGCCTTTCAGTATATTCACCACGTTGTAACACACTACCTCTGTCTAGTTCTGAAACAGTTCCATCAGTCCAATGTCCTTTTGGACACCTTACCCATTAAGCAGTTTCTCTGTAGTCCCTTTTCCTGCCCTTCCCCCCTATCCCCACCCCACCCCGCCAGCACCTAGGAACTGCCAAGCTGTTTGTTTATCTATTCTGGATATTTCATATAAATGGAATCATACAATATGTGATCTTTTGTGTCCGGCTTCTTTCACTGAGTGTAATGTTTTGGAGGTTCATCCACGTTGTAGTACATATCAAGAGTTCATTCCTTTTTATTGCTGAATTATTTACCAGTCAGTTCTGCAGTTGATGATTGATCAACTTGTCTCTCTTGCTAGTCTGTGAACTCCTTGAGAGTGGGAAGAGATCTATAGTTTATTTTATACCTAGAACGGAGTTAACATGTTTTTGCCATCCAAGGTTAAAATCTGCATTTAAATGATAAATGTTGAGTCAGTGAAAATCACATTTTGATTAAACAATAGTTGTGGATGTGCTAAATTTTCAAATTACTATTTTCAAGCAGAAATTTTTATTTGTAAGGATACTGCTTACGTGATATAAAAATTATTTTCCTTTTTTATATTGTAAATTCGTGATAATTTGTATTCCCATAGATTGGGAGGCTTAATAATGACCTTCATAAATATGTACATTTTTGTATTAATTTTTCTTTATTGTGGGCAAGTACTTATATATATAGTGATTATTTTATTAGACTTCTATTTATATGCTTTGTGTAATTGACATGTTTACAAAATAAACTTTTAAATCTCATAAAATTGTCATTAGCATCATTGTTTTTGTTTTTATTTTTAAGAATTTGGAATCTGAACATAGGTAACCTCTGATTACCGGATTGCTTGTTCCTTCCACATTATCCTGTTTAATCGTCACAATAACCCTGTGAGGTATAGGTGGTGGTTTCCTGTTTCTACAGTGTAAGAGGCCAAAGTGTAAACAAGGAGGTGGATTAACTTCTCTAAGGTCACATGGCTAACAAGTGATGGAGCATTTATTAACAGTTATTTCTTTACTTCTGTCTTCCACTATCACCTTCTTGATTCTCTGTCAGAGTCAAGCTTTTATGAAAGACCAGTGCAGCCACTTGGGGAAGTCTCAACTTCTGTATAAGTGGCCCTTCTTCCTGAGAAATGACCCTGTCCCCAGGAGAGCACATTTCCCATTCCCTTTCCACAGGTATGGAAAAGCTTTTACTCAAGAGTCCTGCTTCTTTAGCCTGTGACCTGGGACTTATGACCTTGAGAAGGTGTTATTTCCAAGTTGTACTTGACTCAAACATCTTAGAGCAGTAGCTCTTGAGCTTTTGGGGTAGGTGTGAACCCCTTTGAGCATCTGATGGAAAATTAGATTATGTTAGAAAAATGCACCTGCCATGGTCCCCTGTTTTAAAAGTATGGGTTGCTCCAAAGGTTGTTTTGTTTTTTAAATATTGCCTGACTAGGAACTCTCAGTCTTGACGTCTGGGTGCTTCTCTACTAGCGTAACACCATCTCAAGAGCTGGTGAGCCTCTCCACTCAGGAAGTCTAAAAGTTTAAGTTTTTTAAAAGTCAAATTTTTTTTATTAAAGAAGAGACCCTACAGTCTGTCCACAGCAGGCTGGGAGATGTACCTCTCAGCCACAGGTTCCTTGAAGATCCTTTCTATTCTTTGGAGCGCTGCCCTTTGCCTCAGGGAGAGATTGGGTACAACTCTCATTGTTTTGGCCTACCAATACCCTGGATAGAGTGTCAATTCATAGGGTTAAGAGTTTAAACTTTTGGTTCTACCCTCAAATTTGGCTCCTTTTCACCCCCCACCATTTCCCACTGCCACGGTTTCCATCCATCCATCCATCTCTCACTGCTGCTTGAATATTCTGAAACAGAGCCATTCCTATCCCTCATCTATTTATGAAGTCTTTAGTGGTTCCACATTGCAGAGGGCAGAGTGTTTGAATGGTCATAGGGAGGGCTGGAAAGCTGGAGAGCTCATGACCCACTTAAAGGGACAGCCCCTCATCTGTGCCCAGAATATGGTCCAGAGGTGGTCTAATTTCTCAAAGGCCAGAAATCCAAATATATAAATGTGAAATCTCAACTTGAAAATGTTGGCAACTTCCTCAAATGATTTTTTTTTTTCTTCACTTTTTTATTTTTTTAAAAGATACTTTGGTTACATAAATGTTACATAGAATTTATAGAGGTCAAATGATTTTTAAACTGCATGCCAAACAGCATATCTTTAAGCATTGGGTCTGGGCGTCAGGCTTCCATTTTGGGACCTCTGACCATTGGATAAAATCCAGACTCCTGAGCACTGAAAGCCCTCCACAGTGGGCCCTTTCTAGCTATCTTAAGATCAGTGCATCTTACTGGAAGTCTTCCAATAAGAACACTGTTGAGCTCATGACAAATTTTTTCTTTTTAATTCAATACTTTATTTTTTTTCCCCCTCTTGAGATGGCTCCGTAATCTGTTTGCTCGTTGTCTGCTTGGGTTTTTTTGTTTTATTTTTGTTGTTTTTTAAAAAATTTGTTTGAGGGCCTTCTTTTTTAGGAGGCACCGGGAACTGAACCCAGGGCCTCCCATGTGGGAGCCACCTCCATTCCCTTGTTTTGTTTTGTTTTTTCTCTTGTCTGCTCATTGTTTTTTGCTCGTTGTCTGTTTTTTTCTTTAGGAGGCACCGGGAACCAAACCCTGGACCTCCCATGAGGGAGGCAGGTACTCAACTGCTTGAGCCATATCCACTCCCTGCTTGTGTTTTTTTTTTTTTGCTTGTTGTCTGCTCATTGTTTTTTGTTCGTTGTCTTTTTGCTCGATGTCTGCTTGTTGTTTGTCTTCTTTAGGAGGCACCAAGGACTGAACCCAGGACCTCCCATATGGGAGGCGTGCCATCAACTGCTTGAGCCACATCCGTTCCCCTCGTGACAAATTTTGACTACTTCTATTAAGCATACATTTCTGTCTGTCATGGAGAGGGAACTTGGCAGGGAACATGAGCCCGTATTCAGAGGTTGGATCCAACAGTCTGTCGCAGGCCTGGGGTTTCAGAGGTTAAATCTGGCTGCTGACATTCTGGATACTGAACAGTAAGGAGGGGGAGAGATGCACTGGTGAGCATGTAGGCTTTCTGAGTCCTCCTGTTTTAAATGAAGTATAATATCCCTGCTCTCAGCTATACATGGTGGGCCTGAGTCCTCAGCTATACATGGTGGGCTTCTTTGGGTTTTCCAGAGACTAAACTCTGTTTCCTGCCAGGGTTGGGGAAGGGCAGTCACGTGGAGAGGGGATAGGGGACCTGAGGGTCTCATGTCTCCTTACATAGACTTTCAACCAATCCTGTTTTCAGTCCCAGCCCATAGCCCTGG
>JAQZBX010050019.1:0-19768 GCA_029593785.1 Cabassous unicinctus | reverse complement strand
GGCCCTCCTCTGATCCATTAATAAAGTTGAATTTACCAAATTATTAGAATGGTAGCATGGACTCATAAAGGTGGAATTCAAAGGAAAAAAAATCAAAACCCATTCAAGTTTACCATGACATCACACACCTACATCTCCACCTTTCTTGAGGTGGGAGGCCAATATGGCCATGCCACCAGGCAGCCTTCTGTCCGCAAATGTGCATGCTGGACAGAAGAGAATACCTTCTCAAGTCCATCATCCAGCCTGCTGCAGCCCCAGTCACGTTTCTGGAAGTGCAGACACAACGCTGCACAGCCGCCTGCAGGTTGGTTCAGAACTCCTGCAAGCTCCAGGCTCCACAGCTCATGGTTGTGAGTTCCTCCCTTGATGGACACCCTTCCTCTCCATCTCCTCTGGCTTTCTATCTTGACTCTTAGCTTGATTCCCTTTGGAATGCTGAATAAATAAATTATCTGATTCATCCTTGAGACACTTGTTCCCATGATAAATGGCCTTGGATTCCAAACTATACCGCAGGCAAGAGGCAACCTACCCTGAACCACAGCTTCTGGTTCTGATACCCTGCCAAGCCCACCAAAGGCAGGGGACAGTCATTTCCCATGTTTCCCCTCCATGAGCCAAACTGCTCAGAAGTATCTGGGAGGGATTTAAATTGCCAGTATCCTGCTTCTAGATTGAGACCGTGATAGACCTGGGGCAGGGGGGTGGGGTGGAACCTGATCTATTCAGGTGGGCACTGTTGGGGACACTCCTTCCTGGAGAGGCCAGTGGCCATGAGACTGCTTTCACTGAGTAGGGGGGCTTTTGATAGTAGCCTGCCTGCACTGCCATGAGGCTCGAGCTCTCCCACCCATGTATCCTACTGACACCAAGGTCGCCTCTCCTATCTCCACCCCTGCAGTGATACTTGACAGACGCACTGCCTCAGAGGGAGACTGACTGACTGGTCCCTCCCAAGACCCTCCACAATGTGCACAGGACTTGACCTCTTGTCACCTTCTCTAAAAATGCCCAGGCTCTTCCTAAACACGAAAAATGGGAGCTCTACATGGTCTTACTGTAATCTCTATCTGGGTCCTCTCTTCCCTCTCCCCATAGTGACCCCTGGTTTCCAGATGAACTCTCTGGGACAAGGTCTTTACAGACTGTATTTGGTAGGTGTCTAACTTCAATGATGTTAATTTACTCCCGGGGAGAGGGGAGGCCCTGAGGACAGAGAAGATGGTCTACAGGATATTCTTGAGCCTGTACCTACACCTGGGTCCATACTTACAGCCCAGGACTACTGCCTCAATGTATGAACATGCACCTCTCCTGGTTAACCGTGGACACACAGTCCCAAAAATGATTCCATCATATGTTTTCTCAATGAGCTTCCACTTCTCAGAGAGTGGAATCCAAACACATTTCAAAGCTGCTTCTAACACTAATTTGCTGTTATTCTTACAGCAAGCATAAAGACATGTTCAAGAGCAATAATATGACACCTTCACTACATTTAAAACAAGCATGGAGTTGATAACTGATACTATGCAACAGACAAAACTGATGGTGGCCCACTGGCCACCTTGTAGCCAATATACGTTTGCACAAAATGCTATTTCCCGATCATTAGGAAGCCTTTAAAAAGCCACCCTTCCCTCTCCGTTTTCGCTTTTCCAAATTCAGGATAACGCCAAACACCCAGCACCTACCCTGGATGTAGGCTGTCACCCTTATAACCCAATACCTGGCAGGCACGCCTTTCCCAGGGCAATTCATCTACTCTCCAGTCTGACAGTGGCAGCTGAATATGCTTCCCCTTTGAAATCATGTATTTATAGATTTACATACAAACCAATCAAAGTGAGACCAAAATAATAATAACAGAGTTTTCCATCCAATAATAGCCACCCTTGTTCATTCCAACAAGTTGTTCCAAGGGGTCAAGTGGCAAAAGTAAAGATGGTCATACATTCTGCAGTCCTCACAATTAGGGTGCTGTCATTACTTTCTAATTCCTGCCCCCCCCCCTCCATTCCAGACACCCAAGTTAACACTAATAGTCAGCATCTTTACATGGGTATTTTCAGCTTCGTTAACTCTTCTGATTGCTCAGCCCAGGCTCCTCTCTTGCACTAGTGCCTTCACTGTTCATGAGGTATGGGAAGCGGTCTTTATATCTTAGTCTCTAAGTAAGTTCTGCAACCAGGAAGTCACTCTGTCCCCTGAATTTCAGGTTCACCATGCACTGCCCTCAGCTCAGCCCTCAGGGAAGGAAAAATAACTACAGCCTTAGTTCCATTCAATTAAATAGCTACCATTTGCTGAGCACTTGCTATTGGCTAAGAACTACCGTAAACACTTTCCATGCGTATTTTATTTACACCATGTGACAACTCAAATATTGATGTCCCTATCTTACAAATTTGGAAACAGGTGGCAGAGAAGACGTTAAAGCCAAGGTCACTCACTTAGGAACTGACAGGGCTTGATCCACCTGACTGCGGAGCTCAAATACTGCAGGCAAGGATTGCTTCAAGGGAGGGAAAGCTCTGCAGCTGCCCCAGCCCTGCCCCTGGGGGCGCCCTGCCCCCCCCCTCACCCCCTTCAATGCTGGGCTGTTGCCATGTTGAAATTCTTAAAAATTTTGAACAAAGGGCCCCACATTTTTGTTTTCCACTGTTCTCTGCAAATTCAGTCACCAACCTAACAAGTATCCCCACTTTCAACCTCCACTGTTTCACCCTTCCTGGCAAATAAAGCTAGAAGCTGCTAAAAGGCTTGGTCAGGGATGCACCCGCTTCTCATTCACATCCTGCCCTCACCCAAGGTCCTGAGGCAGGAATAGGGCCGGCCAGCCTTCATGTGAGACCTGGGGAGCCCACCTCGGCCGGACATCCTCTGAGCCACTAGCCCCATCAGCTCAGACACTTCTCTTGGGCACCCCAGCTTGGTAGGCAGCAGACACCCCCACCTCCCAATCTCCTTGTGGCTCTCCCTAGTTGCAAGCGAGGGCCTTTGACACTGCTAACAAAGTCACCCTGCCCTCGTGCCGCCTTCCTGAGGGCTAATTGGGCTTCTTTTAATCAGGACTGAATAAGGCAGAAGTCCCTCTACACATAAATAAGTCACAATTACTAACTGAGAGCTTCTGAGCCTGGTCTCTCCTCCCCTGGTGACTGCTGCAGAGGATTTCCCATGCCAGCCCCTGCTATCACAAAAGCCCCAGACTCGGGCTCCAACAATATCCGCTCACTCCACTCTGTTTATTATTTAAACAGTTCCTTAACGACTCTTCCCGGAGGTGAGCAAACTGTTTTCCTTCCCTTCACAAAGCAGATATGCATAGCTTATTTGAATGTCTCTGACGTTTACTTTAGTCCCTGGTTAAATACCTTCTACCACAGAGTCAAACAAACAGTTCACTTCATTAGAAAGGCAAACAATTTAGCCAGAGAATACCAGCACTTGAGGGGAAGCAAGCTGGGCAGGGAAACTCTCTGCCCCAGGCAAACAGAGCCCTGTCCTCAACCCCAGGCAGCAGCAGTGTACTCCACTTCTAAAGCCTTTTCACAAATACTTCACACATTCACTTGTAATTAACAGATAACCCTGAAGAGATTATCTGCCTAAGGCCCCTGAGGATTAGCCACACTGCCTGCTCTGGGGAAGGCAGAACTGAGAAGGCGCACCTTTTTTTCCTGAAAATGCCAACTGATAAAGTCATCTGGAAAAATACCAAAGTGAGCAGCTACCCCCAGTTTAAAACACCGAGGCAACATTTCATTGAAATAATATCCTTCTTAGCCACAGCTGCAAGTTGCGCTTGAGAAAAACTCATGGGCAGAAGCAGCAAGTGGAGGCATGAATAGAAAGTTCCAGACAGGGACCAAGTGCCATTGGTGATGCGGTACCTAGAAGTCACCATGGCTGACCCTAGCGCAAAAACTGCCGCATTCACAGGATTCCAGCTCAGGAGCTGGATGGAATCAAAGCTTTTCCCATCAGAGACTTGGGGCACACTTAATAAACTTGGGGTCATGTTCAGTGAGAATCTGTGCTTCCCGGGCAGCGGCCAGAAACACCGGTTTGGTGCTCAGCCGCCCACTGAAGCCTGAAGTCATCTATCGGCAGCTGAGCCTTGATGTTCTGCCACAGCCAGGCAGCCCCTCTTCGCCCATGGCCTTCGAGACTAGAGACAAAGCCCCACACCTGTGACCAGCTTTCTCCAAGCCTTTGTACCTCAGGACCTCGTGGCAAGCTCCTTAGGTGATCAAATAGAAATTGCATGCCACCTATTCCCGCAGGGCACAGAAAGCCATTTTGAGCCCATGTTTTAAACAGAAGGGCTCCATTCTTCTTCTTAATGTAAGAACACACATATATAGCCATGGCCACCACCCCACATGCATACACACATATACCACAATAGATAAGACAGTAACAGCCAACAAAAATGGGTGGGCAATGCAGGTGTCCCGACTGCTGCTGAATTTGGGGGTTCGCCTCCATGCTGTGGTTGTGCCAGACAGGATCAGATTAAGCAATTCTAGTACTCATGGCTCTTAAGAATTTGGTAAATCTCATATGCCAGCTGCAATAAATCACACATGTCTCTATTAAAACTATAAATCACTCATGAAATTTAATACTGTCATGAAAAGTAATTAAATGGTAATGTAATAAATCTATAAAAGGAAAAAAAATAATGTGGAATCTTAAGACTAAGGGAGGGTTTTTTAATCTTTGTTTGTTTTTTATTTTGTTTTAGGGAGGTTTTAAAATGAATTTTTGTTCCCCAAAGCCAGTGGACTCCAGGGAGTAAAAATCAGGACCACAATCCCAAATAAACTTAGTGCTGAGAACCAAAGGCATATGCTCCATTCTACGCAGAAAACAAACACCAAGAACTTACCTTAGTCTGCATTTTGTCCTATTAAGGAAAACAGACAGGAAAGGCTGAAAAGTAGAGAGACAAGGAATAACGACTATTCAAGAGGTACCTCTGGATGTAAAGGAAGTTTTAGGAAGCAATTGCAGTAGTTTTTATAACGTACCTACTTCATTTGTTCTGTCCTTTAAATAACTGCTTTGTGGATGAGCAATTGTCCTTAGTTCTTCAACTGCTCTACACCTGAAAATTCTACATAGAACCAGGAATTATTTTCTGGGATGCTGCCCTCATATCACTTCAAGACTTAGTAAGTGGTTGTTAAATACACGAATAAGTAAAAACCAATTCACTCTACAAACCTAAGTGGCACTGCCAGGTCCCATGCAATGCGCCAGGAGCTGCAGATACCAAGAGAGTCTAAAACGCAGTTCTGGCCCCCAGGAACTCAAGGTCTAAAAGGGAAGAGAGGTAGGCAGACCTGTGCATTCGAAAGGTGTGAAAAAGCCCACCTGCTGGAACAAGTGAGAGGAGGGCAGGAGATCCAGCAGAGGAGGGAAGACAGTCAGAGAAGATGAATGGGAGTGTGGAGAAAGGGCTAAAGACAAAGGACAGGGCAGGGAGGTATGAGGTCCCAGGGCGTGCACAGTGACCCACAAGCAGGTCAGTCTTGCTCTGGAGCAGTGGTTCTGAATCACCTGGAGAGCTTGTTAAAGGCAGATGGCTGGGCCCCAGAGTTCCGGATTTGGTAGGTCTTGGGATTTGGTGGGTCTTGGGTAGAGAATTTGCATGTCTAACAAGTTCCTAGGCAGTGCTGGGGTGGGGGGGTGGGGGCACACTGCGTGACTCTCTGCTCTAGAGAAGGGTAGAAAAAAGTTATTCCAGACCACGGAGGGTCTTGTACTCCAGGCCAAAGACCCTGGTGAGGTTGAAATGATCAGACATGCATTTTGGAAATATTACTTTAGTGGGAACATGGAGAATGAATGGGTTGGAGCGGGACAAAATAAAGGTGGAAAGTAAGAGATGTAGGGGGACAAAAAGCAAGGCAGGGGCAGCCAGAATGAAAATGATAGAAGGGGTGGAAAAGGAGGGGTCTCGGGGGAGATAGACCATCAAGGGACAGGAAGAGGAGGAAGCAAAGCTGTGTGTGGAAGAAATACCAGAGAGGCAGGTGAAGTAGCAGACACGGGCACCAGGGACACCAGGAGGGGAAGAGGGGGTCTGGTGAGGTGTGCCAGCAGCCTTATGGCAGCCTGGGGGAGGGGGGATGAACCCACAGTTGGTGGTGGGGCAGGCGAGACTGTAAGGAGGACTGTGGAAATGTGGCCGAGAGAGACAGGAAGGCAGCAGCCAGAGAAGAAGGAAGGGTCAGGGAAGAGTTTTGTGTGGGTGTTTGGGAAGAGCTATGGGAGACGTGAGCATGTTCCAAGGGGAGGCACGGCACCAGTCAGAGCCTGGGTTTGCAGACACAGTGGGAGAGGAGAGCACAGATGCGGTTAGGTTTCCTAGAACCCAGAACAGGAAGCAGCATTAACCCAGGTTCCTTTCCCAGGGAAGTGAGAGGGAAGGGAGAAGGAAAGGGGCTGACTTTAGAGAGTGTCAAGTAAGGGACCTGATCTCTTCTGATCCCTCCAGGGTGGGAAAAAATGAGAAACGCCAAACCTGGTGGCATTACTGAGTTAGGGGAGGCTCTCTTAAAATGAAGGCCATCATTTTAAAATTAAAAATTAAAAAGTAGGGGGAGCAGGCCCTTCCGTTTAGGAACTTCTGCTTGCAGGATGTCTTCAGAATCATCACCACTTCTTGCTTTCCAATGCCAGGTTCTGTTGAAATCAGCAAGGAGCTCTGTTTGGGCCCCAGGACCCCTCGAGATCCCTGAACCCCCCATTCTGCCTCCCTTCACCCCTGGAACCACACTGTGGGGCCATGACCCTCTCTGCCTTAGGAAGAAAAAAGGAAGAGATTCCAGAACCTAGGTCAGAGCAGTGGAGAGCAAGCGGGAAGGAGACCGAAAAATCTACAGTCAAAATCAAGCATCAGACAGATTCCAACCACAAGGAAGAACCAAGTACCAGGTGCCACCAAATCATGTGTTGTCTCAAAATCCTGTTGCCTAAGAGATGAATATTAACTAAAGGTGGGCACAGATGTGGGCTCAGGGTCTGGGGGGATGGAGGGTTGGCTGGTGTGGTGAGGTCAAGCCCTGGCTTTCTGAAGTAGGGGGAGCAGCTGCAGCTGCTCTGAGACCAGCCAGAGGGTCCTTTAATAAAAGCTGTGGTCAATTTCACCCCCGTCACGTCCTGGATTTGGTCTCTTTATTTATGGCCCTGCACTCAGCATGCTGTAGGCAATCAGAGGGGACAGGAGAAGGAGAGGGACTGGAGACAGAGACAGGAAGAGTTAACGCGCAACAGCTTTTAAAGGGTAAAGCGTTTCAGAAACAGCAAATTCGTTGGCACTCCCTGCTGTTTTTATTGCTTTCGCTCAACAGCTGGAGAAAATGTTTGATCAAAATATTTGTATTATTGTGTTTAAGTGAAATGACATATGACAGCTCATTATCCCAAACTCAGAATTCCCACAGCATCTGTCACAGCCACCCTATTAGAGACAGTCACTCCCCACTGTAAGCTGGAGAAGCAAGGGGTGGAAGGTGGGAGACAGAAAGCAGCAGGCATCAGACCCGGGGCATTTTCAGCTCCAGCCATTTTCAGCCTCACAGGGGCTCCCCCAGGCTCCAAAGAAACAGGAGGGGGATGGGGGAGAGGCCCAGACACACCCCGCACAGTGTCCTGCCCCTGGCTGATATGCAGGGGCTCAGGGATCCATCTCAGGCTCCCATTTCCCAGAAAATGGCCAGACTCTCCTCATCTTAGACATTTCTTGGCAAGATTATTTGGCAAGCTGTATTTATTGATGTATTTTAACAAAATATTTCTCCCAAGCCTTCTGCTTCCAGGCAGATTTGAAAGGAGGAAAAAAAAAGTCACTTTTTAGAAACTATCGTGCCATTTTCTCTATCCTAAAGTGGGTGATGACACGATTCCACAGAACTTGCCTTTAGGATCCTAAGTTCCTTTCCATGACAATCTTTGATGTCTTAGTTCTCTCCTCTAGTAAGCTCATACCATATATACTATACCCCTTATAGAACCACATCTAAGAAACAGACCATGCGCTCCACACTCCACATACGAGAGAAGGAAAGGAAAACTATCTACTAAGTGCCTTCTAGGTGACTAGCACAGTTCCAAAAACTTTATTTACTTTATAGATTTCCTACAACAATCCCATGAAGTGCATATTATCTCCTCTTCACAGATATGGAAATTCATGCTCAGAGAAGTTAATATGCCCAAAGCCTCACATCTGATAAGTGCAAGAATAAGGTTTTTCTAAACCCAGAGCCTCAGAGCTCAAAAATATTTTTTTCCACTAATCCAGAGAGAAATGAAACACATGAAGAAGTATCATGACACCCATTAGAAATGTTGTGCCCCTCCTCAACACATTTAACCAAATCCAAATTCTTAGGGGGAAAAAAAGTCCTTAATTTCTCCTGCTTTCTCTGTGTGAGATACTCAAAAGATTATCTATACTACTGGCAAAAAGACACTCTAAGTTATAGCCCCAATTCAGCATTTACTGATTAAGACCTCTGGAATCCTCTCTCTTGAAATTTCTGGGTCTCAGTTTCCACACCTACAAAATCAGGATAGTGACCCATACTCGCATTATGCCGTACAGACGTGACACATGGCAAAGAGCTCTGTGGATGTCCACTGGCATAACTTGGTATGAATTATCTCATTTCTCTGAACATCCATTTTCTCAGGGATAAAACCTGCCATACACACCCTACAAGGTCATGTCAGGAATCAAAACCAGAATGAGATCATGTATATAAAAAAGCACTCTATAAACTAGAAAGTGCTGTGTCAGCTTAAGCTATCTTCCAGCCTATCCTCTGGAACTCTCAAGATGCCTTGCTTTAACAGTGCTTCTTACTCAAAAATTTAAAATGTCCCTAATTCCTTAAAGGGTCAGGTTGCTTGTCTAATCCAAGAGAAACGTGAAATCAACAGTGTGCATAACACGAGGCCAATACAGGATTCTCTTTATCCTGCCTGGCAACAGAAGAGACAGATCACAAATGTCACAACCCAATTCCTATTCGGTGTGGTCACATGTGTTAATGCTGGACCTCTTAAGTTTGGGAGGATACTAGGGCAGTATCTGTGGGTGATTTTGGAACTCTAATACTGGGCTATCCATGAAAGTGTCAGCTACAGCCATCCATTAAGGAACACAATTACCTCCAAGGGAGGCTCTACTCCCTTCTCCCTCCCCGGTGCTAAGGAGAGGGGAGAGGTGGCTGCGAATACAATCTCCAGAAGCCGGGAGACTTTAGGATTCACCAGCTTCCATATCATCCACACAGGGACTCCATGGGATACACCACATTTAGATAAACCAATTGCTGTATCAGTTAAAAAAAAAAAAAAAAGTAGTAACTACACATACTTGGTTAGCATAGTGCCAACAATTAGGAGTAGAAAGTACAAATACAAGCCATGATTTTGCACCCTCACCATAATCTTCACTGAGTGATTACTTCCTGTGAATTCAAAATCATCTCCCAATTCTTTTTCATAACAGAAAGTCATTCGGCCAGCCAATCAATGACTCAATATAAAAAATAGAGCATCCTTATAGTTTAATGGTAGACATGTTTGTTTTCCTCTGTAACTTCAAATTTTCCTACAATGAAGAGATACTATTTTTAAATTTAAACACACACATACTCTCAAAACAGAGTCTGACATTCTAGAAAAGCTGCTCATACCAGAGTATTTTCTTTCCAGGAGCATGATATCCACTTTGGTGTTAATCCACTTGCTTCCTTTGTAACCTACACCAGCATGTCTTTGTACTGAAGTACTTTCCATTTTTTACTGTGTGTTATAAAGTCTGTGTCATCCTCTCATGCGATTCCATCAAACTTAAGGGCAAATGGAGGGGGGGTGCAGGTGTAGCTCAGTGGTTGAGCATCTGCCTCGCATGTATGAGGTCCCGGGTTCAATCTCGGGTACCTCTTAAAAATTTTAAATAAATAAAGGTAAATGGGTAGTTAGTAAGGGGATTGAATCATGTCCCCCACAAAAGGCATGTTCAGGTTCCAAGCATTTGTCCTGTGGGCATGAACCCATTTGTAAACAGGATCTTTGAAGGTGTTATGAGTGTGCCCTAATTGAATGAGGTGGATCTTAATCCAATATGACTGAAGTCTTTCTAAGTGGAGGAAATTTTGGACACAGAGAGAGAAGCCATGAGGAGCAGCCAGAATCTGAAAGTCAATGGAACCCTGAAGACAAAAGAGAAGACACTGCCGTGTGCACTGCCACGTTGACAGAAAAGTCAAGGAACAAGGAAATAAAAAGCCATGAGCTTCACTGTCTGGACTAGCCAGGGCATCTGGCTGTGACAGCTGAAACAGTCTCACTCCTGAAAATCTGAGTCTTGAGCGAGTCTTGAAAGGATTGAAAGGAGAAACAGTTGGAGTTCATTCATCCCAAGAAGACCATCCCTTCTTCTGAGCCCCTCCTCTCCTCTTGCTTCCTAGATTCCCAGAGGAAGCCACCTGCTTCTCTAGATTTTCTGACAGTACCAAGCTCCCAATGTCATCCCAGAAATCTCTTTTGGTATAAAAGCTAGAATCAATTTCTGTTGCTTGTAACCAAGTAACTCTGGCTACTGTAAGAAGAAAACCATGCGAGAAAGCAAGAGGCCAGGGCTGGTGCATGCAGCCAACGACCAGCTCAGGGAAGTCAATCTCCTGGGATTTCAGAGCCTCAGGAAATTGAAGATAAGACCTTAACCTGGCTGAAGGCAGGCCCTGGGTGAGATGATCTAGAATTCTCTTCCTGCTTTAGAATGGCTGATTCAAAACATCTCTATTCAAAAAGTGAATTCTTTAAGGTTCAGAAATGGTAATTTGAACTGTAGATAAAACCAGCAACTGCACTCTGACTCACCCCAAAGTCAAGCAGAGTCCTTTGAAAATTCAGCCCTAAAGCCACCTGAATACACACATACAAACACACACATATATGTACATGTGCCACCTCTGTAAAGCAAACATTAGTGCAAGATGCTTAACTGAGGCATATTATGCGTATCAAATTCAAAAATTAAAAGTCATCAACCTCCATTCTGCAGATAGACCCTGCCCTAGTTATCTAGTGCTACGTAACAAATAACCCCAAATTTAGCAGCTTAAAAGAACAAATAACTATTATCTCAAATATTCTGAGGGTTAAGAATCAGGGAGCATGTTCACTGGCTGGTCCTGGCTCAGAGCCTCACACTGGGTTGCAGTCAAGCTGTCAGCCAGGACAACAGCCATCTCAAGGGCTGACCAGTGGCGGGGGACCTTTTTCCCAGTGCACTTCCACAGTTGTTGGCACACCTCGGTTCCTCGCCACATGCGTCTCTCCATAAGCTGCCTAAGTGTCCTCATAACATGGCAGCAGTGTGTCCCCAGAGTAAGGGATTCAAGACAGAGCAAGAGCCACCCAAGATGAAAGCTGCAACCTTTTCATAACCTAACCTCAGAAGTAACATTCCATTGCTCCTGCTGCATTCTATTCAATGGAAGTAAGTTATTACATCCTGCCCTTGCTCAAAAAAGAAGAGGAATTCAGCCTCACCTCTCAAGGGGGCAAGAGTGACAAAAATTTTGGACAGATTCTTAAATCTACCACAGAAACATGAATAGCTAAAGGAAAGTGGAATTCTCTTCTTATCTCCAATTTATCCAGTGAAGTGACTCAAGGATCAAATGTATATGATTAATAAGGAAGCAGAACTAGGAGCCAGAAGACTTTGGTTTAAAGCCAAGCTCTGAGAGTAGTTCAATACGACCCAAGATAAGTGGTAAGCCTCTCCGTGACTCCGTATTTTCTACCATTACACATTGGCCAAGCACTGTGTAACTATGCTACAAACATTATCTCACCTGATCCTAATAACATTCCAATGAGGTGAATATTTGCAACCTCATTACTCAACTCCAGACACTAAGGCACAATGAGGTTCAATAACTTGTTTGAGTTGACACAGTAGATAAGCAGTTGTGCCAAGTTTAGACCTTAAATCTACCCTTCAAGTTTCAGGGATAAAACGGCAGGTGAAAACACTCAGAAGAAAGTAAAAAATAGAAGTAAAGCATGATGCTTTGAGAAGGCATTACCATTAACCGTAAATAACAGTAAAGTTAAATAGATGCTGACCATGATGATAGAAGTGCTTGCTCTAGAATGGTGTGTCATGTGAGTGGTAGACTAACTTTTGATTATTTACCATGTATCTCTTGGCTTTTCCTTATTGATCACAGTAATATCTGTCAGGACTATGTGTTTTGTTTGGTGCCCTGCATATCACGTATATGATTATATTTATTTACTTGCTCTCGCAAGGGAAAAAAGCATTACATACTAAAATGGTGCCTGACAGTTGGCCACAGCTATGAGTCTATCACACTCAGTAACATCTTGGACTTAACCTCTGTATTAGTCAGGGTTCTCTCAGGAAACAGAATCAACAGGAGATATCTGTCAATAATATGAGATTTTATAAAGTCTCTCACACGACCATGTGGGGATACACAAGTCCAGGTTCCGCAGGCAGGCTGCAAACCAGGGGCTCCAATGAAAGTCCAATGAAAGGTCCTTGAGGAGTTTCTGAGAGAAGTTGGCTATCCAAAGACCAGCTGGGAAATTCTCTCTGAATGTTGAAATCACTTCCCCTTTTAAGGCATTCAACTGATTGGATAAAAGTGTCATCCATTGCTGATGCAATCTCCCTGATTGACGCAGATGTAATCAGCCATCCACGCAGTAAACTCACTAGTGACCGAAGTCCATAAATGCCTTGTATTACAATTAGCCCAGTGCTTGGTTCACCAAACACCTGGACACAATTACCTGGCCGAGTTGACACATTAGCCTAATCATCACAACCTCTTTGACAGTTAACATCACACCTTGTATTAATCAGCCAAAGGAGTGCTGATGCAAAATACCAGAAACCTGCTACCTTTTATAAAGGGTATTTATTTGGGGTAGAAGCTTACAGTTGCCAGGCCATAAAGCATAAGTTACTTCCCTCACCAAAGTCTATTGCTACATGTTGGGGCAAGATGGCTGCCGATGTCCACCAAGAGTTCAGGCTTCTTGGGCTCCTCTCTACCTGGGGCTCCATTTCTCTCCAGACTCAGCTGCTGTGCTTGCTCCACAAGGCCAGCTGTAGACTCTCAGGCAAACAGCTCTCTGCCTCTCTCCCAGGGGCTCAATTCTCTCCAGGCTCAGGCTTGCATCTCTCCACAAGGCCAGCAGTAGACTATCAGATGAATGGCTCTCTCTCTCTCCCCAGGGCTTCTGCAGAATCTAAAGAGCCGTCTCTATTCCTCTGTGTTCTTCTCCTGTGTGTTCACTTCCTGGGCTCCAGCTCAAAACTCCAGCATCAAATCTCTAACTCTGTCCTTTGCCATGTCTTTTCTTTGATTGGGCCCTACTGACGTGGCCCAATCAAAGTCCTAATTGTAATTTAATCAATTAAAAGCTATACCTCCAAAAGGCCAGTTTACGAACATAATCCAATAACTATTTTTGGAATTCATAAGCAATGCCTAACTGCTACACACCTAAATCAAAAGTTGATGTCAGAAAAGGCAAGAATGCATCACATAAAACTTACCGAGAGAGGGTCAGCACCCAACTTCCTTTAATACCCAACCCAAATGTCCCCTGCCCTGTAACGCATGCCCTGACTTCTCCACTCTCCAGCCTTGTTCACACATCAATTCTAGGACTTTCTACTTCCCACTTTTACAATGGGTAAAAAGACTCATAGACAGGAAAAGTTCTTACTAATCTTTGAATCCCTTAAAACCAGGAGAGTCTAGAAGATAGTAGACATTTCCAAATATTTACTGAATTAATGAACCACTCCTGAGATTACCCTGTGAAATCAATGTAAAAGTGTGAAATCATCATTAAAAAAAAAAATCCACACACACTCTTCCGAGGTTCAAATTCCTGGCTTGCAAATGCTTAAAAATGGATGGATTCAAGGAAATGTTTAAAATTACAAGATATTATTATTACCAGGAACCTGAATAATTATAATCTGAAATTTATCCAAAGAAAAGTACTGTGAAACTCTGCCTTCATTTTACGGGTGATGAAACTGAGGTTTGCATAGGTTTAATAACTTGCTCCTTTGTCTTTCAGAGCCAAGACTGAAACTCTGGTTGTTTGTTTTTTTGTTTTGTTTTGTTTTTTTAACTCCTAATCTGGCCTATTTCCACCACCTACACAGGAGGGCTCCCTGAATTTGTCTTTTTGTGGATTGATATTCAGGTATTAAATGGCTGTTTTTCTGCTTTATATTTTAAACCCAGAAATGGATCTAGATTACAACTTTATGCCCCTTGAGGTTGTTTTTTCAGAAAGAACCTTGTTTTTGTGAAGCATAAAACTCATTTTCATTATGTAGAAAAATTACTCCAAATGAAAGCACAATTCAGAATGGGAGAGGGGGATATACTAGAAAGAGAGGGATGTGTAAGAGGGAAAGAGAAGTAGGAAGAAAATGAGGCAACAGGGGAGGAAAAATAATACAAAATCTTTTCAAGAAGTGTTTGAGTTAAAAAGCAGCATTCTTTAGTTCCTCTTCACCAAGCAAATAGCAAAATCTGCAAGCTTATGAATCCTTCCACTTAAGACTGTACCTTAATAAACTATGTCTGCCTGGTACTAGCCTCAGGAGTAACCAGCTCTCAACACACATCTGTTGAATGGAAATGAATTTTGCCCAAGCAAAAGAGAAGCTCAGCCTCATCAGAGATGAACGCTTCGATGTCTGCAGTCACAGAAGAGTGATTTTAATGAGCAAGGTGTGAGTTCACACCCACAGTGCATCAGCTAATCTGAGGGGTCCAGACACCCTACCAGGAAATCACATTTCTCAGAGCATACCTAAACTTGCAGTCTTTCTATTAGTCCCTAAAGATTTCTCTTATTCTTTTTGCATTGGGTTTTCGGCCAAACAGGCTGAAACGTTTAAAAGCCAAATAAGCCTGGGGTGAGAGGCGGCTGGGCAAGAAGGCAGAAGCAGGGTTTTTGTGGCCCCCATCTTCCCAACAGGTCTAGTGTGTTTTGCAAAGTGCAGTCTCACCTTCCTGCCCAACTACCACCTTCCTCATACAACTGGAAGTCTCCTTATTGCTAACTGTAAATGCCTGCTATCTGTACCTTCTCTGAGGGTGGAAAAACCCAGAAGCTGTGCCCTGCTCACAGGCAGTCAGTGGCTGAGCCTCAGAGCTGGGCCATTCAGAAAACTGTTTCCCAGGCTGTGGCTTCGGTGTCCAATCCCGCATCCCCACCTGCTCTGGCAAAAATAGAGGCTGATGACACCCTTACATCTCCAAGTGCCCTCAAGGTGCCACCACTGAGGCCACAGGAGCCAGATCAATAGAACCTCCCATCACAACAGGTTTTATACCCACATGAGCAAGGACAGGCCACTGGCCAAGGCATCGGTGACTTTCTGCCCAGGGAGGGTGGGCTTTCCTGGTGGGTTTATATTTGTTTCGCTCTGGAAAGAAGTGCCCATTCTTTGAGAGTCATTTGCAACAGTGGCCTCCAGATACTATTTAGAAATCAATAATTATGTTGGACAAATAAAAGCAAAATGGGAAAATGGAGGATAAAAGTAGCGAATTTTTCATATACGTTCAATTACTCATTTTCAAAAAATGTCCTTTGCTCAATAATCTGTTCTTCCTACCTTATGGTGTGAAAAGAGCCTTTTTGTTTCAAAATGATAGTAATAGCAGATGGTGCTTTTGTTACTGTTTTTGTTTCCTAACACCCCAAACTTCCCCAACCCCCACATCATTATTTGGATAAACCGTTGGCATCACTGTGTTGATCTCTCCCACTAAACATATATATTTTTAATTTGACTGCGTAAATCCAAAAGTCTGGGACCTACTCATCTGTAGTCACTAAGGACAATGAAGAGTTCTGAAGAGAAATGAAACACAATGGCATCAGAATAGCTAAAAAGAAATGGTGCCCACTCATGAGTGAGTTTGAACATGAGCAGAGTATATTAATTTCAGGAGACTGAGGGTGTTTGGGCATAAGAAATAGGTCACGGTACAACAATCACAGGGCAGATGCAAAGGCAAAGAAAAGCCCAGAGATTTTCACTTGTTGCTGCCTGAGAAGGGGCTCAGGCTTCAAGCTGCTGCCAGGAAGAGGTGAGCAGCCTACAACTGGCAGAAGAGAAAAGTGGAGGGAAGGTGGCTCTCTTCCAGGGTTTTTGTGAATGGGTGGGTGTGGAGGGCTCATTTCCTCTGCATTCCAGAGGAGGGAGGAACTGCACAACTGCAGAGGGTGGAGAATCGCTTCAGGAATCATCTCTGGAGACAGCTTCACAAATGTGTAGCGACTTTCGCCTGCCTCCTCTGTGCGCCTGTTCAAAGAACTGCAGCTCTTTATTAGCAACCCGCGGGGGTGTTATGTTTTCATTTTGTTTGTTGTTACTGTTATTGTAAAAAAAAAAAAATCTTGCCTGCAGTACGTACCATGTTTGATAGACTATGTCTGAAAGTCCAAAGACGTTTATATGCCTAGCGTTCCTAAATCTTCAAATGCTTTTCAACAAAATTTATTGCCCCCGAGGGTTGAGGGTGAATGGAAGAGTCAGAAGGAATTTCCTGGGCTCAGAAAGAGAATGCACAAGGGCTAGTTCCGCACAATTGCAAACAGACAGATGAAAAGCGAAAAATTCAGCAAATCCTCCAGATGCTCCTGAGAATCTGAATGCTTGGTGAGTCGGCAAAAATATCTAGATGCTTGGCAGAGATTTACACTCTTCGTGACAATGGTTGCCACTGCATTAACACAGCCCACCAAATTACTAAAATCACAGGTGTGTCTAAGGCTTAACTTTGCCAACCCATCTGTATGACAGTATCTGTATTCCATTAGAAAACTATGCCTGCTCTGGGAAGACCCAGGCCCTCTGGCACTTGGCTTGGTGAGCTCATGTATCTTTCTACAAATGAGAAAAACCAACCCTTCCTCTGGGCATACACATGGCTTGGTGAGCAGCGTGCACGCTAGAGTTCAGCCCTCTCAGCTGGGTTCTTCGTGCAGTGAACAGCCTGTACAACTGTACACAGAGACCCTGCCCCCTTCTCTAGTGTCAGCACATAACTCTTCTAAAAGCAGGACCATTTCAAAGCAAGAGGATAGGAAATGATCCAAGGTAAGACCTTGCTTTAACTTTGAGGACAAAATGAATCCAGAATTCCTGTGCTCCACTAAACACAAAAACAGGCGAAAAAATATATTTTAAAAAATTGTCCTAAATAAAACCATAGGATTTCAGAGCTGAAGTGTACCTTAACAGCTATTTATTCATCCACGGTAATCCTCTTCCACAGCCATCTACCAACAGTCCCTTAGACTAAACTGAAGCACTCACCACCAGTACCTGAAGAAGCCATTTACTAAACCCCTTTCACAATACCCTATTTACTAGAAATCCTGCTACCCACCCCCCACCCCCGCCCCAGTGACAAAAATCTACCCCCTTCTAACTTTTACTTGCCAATCCTAGCTCTGTATTCCAAAGCCACTCACATTAAGTAACTGCTTTTCCATGTGTTGGCTCTTTAAGTCTTGGAAGACAACTAATCGTGCTCTCCTCCCTCCAGTCTTTTCTTTGCCAAGCTAAATAAAGGCACCTTGCATAAATTCAACCCCTCTTACAAAACCGAGGTAACCGATAGTGCCCATCTCGCTATCTGCGGGGCATCTCGGTAACTGCGGAGAGGTGGAGAGCCAGAGCTTGGGGTGGGGGAGGAGCATCCTGGCTTTCACTGAGAGGCAATCCCAGGTTTGAAAAGCAGAACTTCTGGAAGTCTGGCACCTCCGGAAATTTAAGGAGCACACAATCCCCACGAGCTGTAATAAGATAGAGCTAATGTTTTGGCTGATCCACGCCCGAGAGCCACCTGAGGAAAGTGACTAGAGATTGTAATGAATAACAGCATAATGTACTGCTATTTTGAAGCCACAAAATTAGAAACTGAGATGACCATAGAAAAACTAAGAGGGCATTAGTTTTTTCCAGTTGAGCATTCTGAGCTGACAGTGAAACTAAATGAATAAAACACAGCAGGGTAAAAATAAGCTTTATCCAGTGAAACGCATTTCCCGGAACTGAAGTTAACGCTATTGGACAAGAGGTTTCAGAATAATCAAGAATCAACAAATAAGAAGATGAAGAAATGCCTCTTGATAGATACAAACTCCACATCACAGAACTAGACATCTTATTGGCGAAGAGAAAAAGAACAATGTTGTGAACAACAGTTCTTTCACTTGAAAAAGGTTTGTAACTTCACATGTGGGAACACTTACCAGAACTCAATAAATTACAGATACTTTGTTACAGAATGCTGACTCTTCCTATTTTGTATACCTTATCATAAGAAAACCAAGTATTGCCTTCCTCTCTTAATAGAATTCAATGTGAGGAATATGAATATCTTTTTTTATATAAGGTCATATTGTATTATAACAGTAAGAATAAAGTCTGATGCCATAAGTCAGCATCAGATAGTGCTAAGGAAAAGTAAACTGTTAAGTGGAGGAAACTCACAGAAGATACATGTAACAAAAAGCCAGAGGAAATCAGCCTCTGTCTTAATTCTTTCTAAGCTTCCGGAGTTTATTGGTAGTTTTTCCACGTAAATAAATTTTCAGTTTTATAGTATAATTTGATGGGGAAAAATTCCTTTTACAACCAACTTTTCTGCAAATCCAGCCTACACTAGTGAACAATAAAAAATAAAGATACAGCTCCACTCATTCATTCATTTCTTCAAATTTCAACAAATATTGAATAGCATGGAGAAGCCAGGCACTGGGTTACTGCACAAGATACAGTGTCAGCAACATGGACATGACCCTTGCTCTCATACTGTTAGCAGAAGAATAAGGGAAATAAACATTAATCAATCACACAAATAATTATGTCATCAAAAATTACGTTAAGTCCCATGAAGTAAAAGTCCAAGGTGTGAAGAGAAAACCAGGGTAAACCGGCTCATTAACAACAAACACGTGCCACAAATGCTTACCCTTCCTGGTATCCACAAACATGTGAACCCAGGGCATGGTTTTGTGAATTCCATAGTGTTGCCAAGTATCTTAAGAGGTTTTTAAAAACTGTTATCAAAATAAAATTATTTTATAAAGATCAGTAAGTTATCTACCAACTTCACATGACAGAGAGAAGGGAGGGGCCTGCAATGAAATGAATGAAAGCACTGTAGGTTTTGTTTCTTGCAATAGATGTGTTCCTAAAAAGCTCCTAAGGAGTCATGTCAATCTATTGAGTGAATGTTTAATTAGAGGACTTCTGCCTCACAAAACAGATCTCAGTTCCGGCTGGCAGCAAGTGAGACTTGGGTGGTTGACGAGAATGGCATGAGAGCCCAGAAGCACTGAATAGCACGAGCTCTGGAGATCTGTCAGACTTGGGTTCGAATCTCACCTCTGCCACTAACCGTGCAAACTCTGGCAAGATATTCATCTTCCACAAGCCTCAATTTTCACCTATAATTACAATTAGCCATAGCAGGAAAGGGGAGTTTTAAAGGTTAGTGAGGACTCACTATGTCACTGGCAGGAATAATAATGAATAAGTAAAGACTGCAGTGGCCTATCAACTATTATCCAAATTAAACTTTGCAGGAAAGGCTTCTGGAAGTATACGATTGTACTGAGAGGCCTGAAACAATAA